>CAWUHX010000203.1:468512-675828 GCA_963922205.1 Romanomermis culicivorax | reverse complement strand
CACACTCTATCAGATTAGCAGTGGTATCAACGCAGAGTACTCGAAAATTTAAGTGCTACAGATCATTCGATAGCCCACAGCAAATGTAACAATGCTACATCAACTGTTTTTCTGTAGGCTGTCTTTACACAGAAATTAGCATAAAAGTATATAACAGTAGAAAGTCGGCTTAAGGAACCTCAAAGATATGAGCATTTAATCCGTCGCGTTTGTTAAAAATTGATAATGTCCAAAAAGTTTCTCGTGTGACGAAAGACTGACAGACTTTATATAGCTACGGAGTTGTAATCTTTCAAACTCCACCGAACAGGAAACTATTCGAGGTCGATGGTTAGTCACATGAGCATTATTGCAGTCTTCAAGATGATTTATCGAACGCATGTTTTACTATTAAATATTCTTGGGTAGTTGATCAGGTCGGGCATGGATAAACTTTTCATTGTTTATCATTTTCGTTCTAATTTCAGTGTAAAGAAGCATTATTCCGTTTGATATGAACTACCAAATGCACTGTTGCATGTGCAAGTTTAGAATTTGAACTTTGAAATGTTTCTTCGTGAAAGATTTTAGCATCAGGTACACCTTTCACAGTTTGACTGCAGCCTGAAACGCTCCTTATGACGTGAATTGCTCACCTGTCACTACTCACAGGAGTGAATAAAGTAAACTATCGTACTTTTGTACAAGTTTTCTGTCTTGTTAAAAGCCGAACGTGGCTGATCATTCAATTTTGAAAGAAATCAAGCAAAAAACCGATAACAGAGATATCTGCTATTTAACGCATAGTATACTGTAGCTGATTTGAGAAACTATTGCGTTTCTTATAAAAGTTTCCAAGTACAAAAGTGACACAAATCAGCGCTGTCGCCAAAATCGTTTACACAGAGTTCTTACTGTAAAATTTTTCCCCTCGAAAAATTGTTAAACGTTAGGTCAGTATGGTCACAAATTTCCAGTCCTACATGATATATTGTTTTTCAGAAAATCGTAAAAATTTGAAATACCACTTACTTTCCATTCCTCATTATTTAGAAGCATTAAAAAAAACAGACTATAAATAGGCTATTTTATGAAAAGGACATCGCCAGCATTAAGATGTGTGACTTCTGTTAATTTTTTGAGCTACTCTGTATTTAATAATGAAGACCGTCGGAGCATTCAAGTCATCTACAATGGCAAAAATTACTGATGTAGAAAAATATCCAGATTGTGTTTCACATTCCTGAACAATTTTCAAACCTTTAGAATCATCATATCTTACAGTGTTCTCAGAAAACTGACATTAAACACCATGTCTCAACAAATTTTGTCGAATTTGAATTTAAGGTTGAACTTGAACAAACACAGAATTGTGGCTTGTGCTTTATATATAGAACGAAAGATGTGATTTCACATATCATTCTTTCGTATGAAACTTAACGACAAGCCTCTAATGATACCACAACGCCCTTAGATACTTTTAGATCGCGCTTGCACCAGATTTGAACGGTCATGTCCATACAAACATATGTGGTGGGTTTAGGGTCTAGACTCCAGCAGCTTTTGTATGACCCCCAGCAGATTCGACCCCCACAGCATTGATCAAGCAGGTGGCGGAGAAAAATAAAAAAAATAAGAGAAATATGCCAAAAGAATGAAAAAGATGTTGCAGTCTAATTATTTTTTCATACAAAGCATACTTGATCCCTAAGAAGTAACACTAAAACGTAAAAAATTGCTGATGAACCCAAAAAATTTCACATATTTGATTAATATAGATAGAGGAATGTGCTGATAGGATGTTAGAAGACCTTTTTTTTCATTATCAAGAAAGGGAAAAATTGAATCCCACCCCCTGTCCTGGATGACTCTCAGCAGCATTGCTATGTTGTGCATGTATGGTCATGTCTCTCTTGTAAATTATGGGATCACAGCCCTAGCTTACATATTTCGAATCATCTTGAAATGCCCTATCTATCTTATTGAGATAACATGACCTACACTCGAAAGGGTCATAACTGGTGTAAAAAATGCATGGTTTCTCGATGGTTCATATGGATTGTTTCAATTTTTTGCTTAATTTTTCAGTTGCAAGTGCCATAAAACATATTCCATTAGATTCCAACGGCTTGAGCGATCCGTTCGTCATCACCGAAGTTGTGCCGTTTCTTTATTCCCAAATAGTAAAACGTTCAAAACTCGAGTAATCAACAAAACTTTGAATCCCGTTTCGACGAAACCTTTCAATTGTAATTTTTGTTTCAAGTCGTTAAATTTACATACTTGTCTTGATATTTGCTTTGAATAGTACCATGAATCAAAAGCGCTCGAACCCAGGTTGGCTCCATTCATAGTAATGGATCACGATTTTTAATGAGCAACGATTTTGCTGGCGAAGCTCTATTGAAATTGGATGAAATACCAGGTTGCGCGACAGCGACCGAAAGATCCGGCAGCTGGAAATCGTTCACGTTGCCTTTGGCTCATCCTGATCATAAAAGTGAGAAAAAAAGTTGTTTTATCAGAATTTCAAATCCTACGGTTTACTGTAGCCCATATGAGTTTGGCAGGTACGCACGTAAATCGAAAAATAAGTTATACGAAAGATAAATCTTTTTTACTGTAGAGCTTTTTTAAAATTGTTAAGGCTAGTTTAGTTAGCTCGAAGGAATGTTAATTTTTTTTGAAAGCGTTCTAACAGACAACACGATAAAACTGAAAGAAAGATTCTTTGAACCGATATTCTAAGACAAATTTTCTTCATGGATACATTTTAGAAATCAGAGTTCGAACTGTATTTTCGAACTTAACATTTTGATTTTTTTAATTTTATTTAATCTTGCTGATGTCAGAGTTTTCAGAAGGAACTAGTGGTCCTTAAAAGAGGCTTATGTATGGATGTCCTAAAAACGGATGCCTGAAATACCCATAGTCGGACCAAGCGGGAGTCTTCGGGCATGGTTTCCCAAATAGCTTATCAAAGAAGCTTCAAGCCTCAAAATTTCATATACTACAGTATACCTTGAGCTATGTTTAGTTATGATAAACCAGTGCCTTTTGTGTCGCTTTTCGCTTTCATTAGTTCGATTAGTCGAAAATTACGGAATCCAGAAATATAGACTTTCGCCTTAAACAGCTTAAGCAATGAAAATTGAAAGGACTATACAGTAAGCCTCTGATTTCTAACCTGTAATAGTTTACTTTGATGATCAGGGGCAAAAGTAGAGTTTTCAGCAATATTTGCAGTTTTTCTGGATATACTCAATTATTGGGAGGCTGTAAAAGAAACAGGAATCTGCTTTCAGTCAACTGAATCCAGTTTCCAAATAGTAATATACTTTAACGTTTTTATAGATTGATTTTCTATTGAAAGGTCACTTTCTTCGAATTCGTCGATTTCCTGAATAGGATGTGCATAATTGACGAATAGCCAGAAATTTTAATGGTTCCACATGAAGTTTTGCAGTTCAGTCTGCAGATTTTTAAAACAAATGAAACTCTGGCACATCCTAGAATAATTTTTCTATCTAATGCAATAATAATGAACTTCGGATCTGCAATACTGTATCACTTTTTGGGCGAGCCGTTTTTTGCACTACCGGATAAGAAAACAAAAATTCGATAGTTTTAGTGGTCCACTTCAATTGAGCCTCCAGATTTCGAAAACAGATCAGGTTTTAACACTTTAAGCAGTCAGCTGCCGAAAAAATTTAGATCTGGTTTCTACATTCCTTGGGTAACTAGCAAATTACAATCATTTTGTTTTCATGTCACTTTTTTCCAGATATTCCGATGATCAAAGTATTAGAATCAAGAAAAGATGACAAGGATGCTCAAGGAATTCGTCCGACACGTTGAAAACATTCGAAGGACGTGATTGTGTTTGCACAAGATAACGACATTATTTTTCATTGATTCAACATTTTACTCTCGCACATGCTCTACATATTATTTTGACGAATGTACTTGTAAAATTTGACGATCTTATTCGTGCTGTGTTTATATTTTTCGCTCGGTATTTGCTTATCACTCGTTTGCGCACCCAAGATTTTTATAGAACGCAGGAATTTTCATTTGACATTGAGTCTTTCAGTCGGAAGTCCATCCTTCATGAATCCAAAATCTGATCAATTTTCGACCGATGATTTCTTACCGGTAAAATCTGTATTATGCCTCACTTTCCCAAAGTGTGACTTTTGGAATGCATGCTACATGTGCACTGAGATAAAAACTACGATGGAATCCATATTGCATTTTTTAGACATCTGTGACCTAAAATAAATTAGCAGAACGTTATTTACAATGCCCATTAAGAGGCGAAAATTGGTAATCTGCGTCTAATCGAATCCTCAGTTTTGAGCGGTTATGTGGAAGTGATGGATTAAAATGAAGATTTTGACATGGTTTGCGGCGATGCAAGCAACGTTTGCACTACAACTTGAAAACCAATGTAAGTATGTTGTGTTTTTGTGCCCTCCTATGTTTTCGCATTTCGAAATGAACAGACACTGCAAATAAAATAATGAAAAGCCAAAAAAGTATGTGAATTTGAACGTTTGACTCCTTTGACACGACGACAAATTGGGTAAATGGGTGGTCACTTGTTATGCTGTACTTTTCTGTCTCCGAACAACGACACAATGGAATGATATCCTATACTGCTTTTTGAGAGTTCGCTGGTACTCCATTCTTTTTGCATTGATCGATCCGGCGGTCGGAGTTTCGAAGGATAATTTGAAGCAAAAACGTGCTATTCACAATCAAACATGCGTGGAAATAATTTTCAAAGTGGTTGGGTCCTCGGACTTTTTATGGAGGGGTTGGGCGTGGGCAAAAAAACCGACGAAAACCACCAGCATGTTAATCATACATAATATGCATTAAAATAATAGAAAAAGCTGAGGGAGAGTTAAAAATAATTGAAAAGCTGAGGGAGAGTTTAAGCAGTATTTGGGCCAAGCAGAGGTGTTCAGGCTCTCAGGTGTGAGGGCTTACGCACCCTACCCCCTATGTGCATGCTCATTAACGTATCCAACTGGAGTTTGAATTAAATATACTAAAATTGACTGAAGGATTTATAACGTGTAAATCTGAATTTTTGCGTGCAATTAAGCATATAAATGTTTGTTGTGCTGAAATAGGGCTCGATTACATTTGAACAATCCCGAGTTGTAATATTTAGAGTGAAGATTTGTGAAAAATAACAATTCAATTTATTTAAAATTCAATCACTGTAATTGGAACTAACAGTTGGATACGCAATTTTGCTATTTCAAACGATAGTTCAATCTATTATCGAATCAATAAAATCACACTCCATTGAGAAAAATATATGTGGTACTAGGGAATAATTTGCATATGCGAGTTTAGACATTTTACACAACAACAGTTCAAGAACAAAATTGTGTAAAATGCTTATTGGACTCGAAATCTGCATAAAAACGTGTACAATATATCTCCGAATAACCAAAAACAAATTTTTGACTTATCCACTTTGCTGTAAATGTAGATGATTCTTACATAGAATCTTAAACGGCATGACCAGTCTCCCCTTCGTAAAGCACAAGCCCGTTTCGCTCGCGAGATGGTTTTCCCATTACTATAGTCTATTTTTCTTGAAATGCTTCCAAATAATGAGAGTGGAAAGCAAGTAGTATTCTAGATTTTTGCGATTTTCTGATAAACAATATATCATAAAGGACTGGAAATTTGTGAGCATTCTGACCTAACCTTTACCAATTTTTCGAGTGAATAGTTCTTATACATTTTGGCACGCTCTATTTTCTACATAATTTTATCCTTGGTGATTTTTTTGATTATTTTTCATCTTACTTTTTTGCTTTCAATCTCTCCGGATTTTTTTCTTTTTTCACATTTTTCTTTCTTTCTTGCTGCTTTCTCTATGTTGCTTCTTCTTTCTTGTCACTGCCTTCATGTTTTCTTTCTTTTTTAATGCTTTTCCACCTATTTTCATTTATTCTAAATATCTTCATTTTTGTTGACGTTTCCTTTCTCATGATGTTTTGTTTGTTTCAGCATTCCTTTGTTTATGTTTTTCATGAAGACTTGCACACTTACAACGATGAGAGACTCAAGCATGTCTAACTGTACTAGAATTATACAGGAGACCACGGTTATCTAAAATGACAACTTGTAATGTGTTGTTTCATGAGCAAAAAAGAAAAAAAGTAGATGAGAAGAAAAACGAAAAGGAAAGAAAGCACAGACAAAAGGTGAAACGCTAAAACATCCAGTGAAACGCTAAAACACATACATACACAGAAAAGTGATAGGTAAAGAAAGAAAATATACAAAAAGTATTCTCGATCGCTCGTTTGAAATCGCTTACATGAGGAGCGCTCAAATGGAAATTCGCTCAATTGGGACTCGCTCAGATGGGAATCGCTCAATCGGGAATTTGCTGACTTGGGAATTGCTCACGTGGGAATCGCTCAATTGGGAATTCGTTCACTTGGGAATTCACTTTCTTTAGAATCGCTCAATTGGGAATCGCTCAGTTGGGAATCGCTCACATGGGAATACCCCCATAAAGACTATCAGTGCCAATACATATTTGCCCAGTATTTTAAGCCAACGTGTGCTATCAGAAAATTTCATTCCATCACTTTCCCCCAGAACATTTTCTAAACTTTGCTAACCCGTACGATTCTTTTTGAAAGTTTATCTTTCATTTTACTCCGAAAACATTCCAGCAATCAAAGTTGGAATGCATTATCATCAATGTTTTCGTCGTTATTCCTTATCAACTTTCTGTTAAATCTTCATGTATAAAAGTTTCAAAGGAAAATCGTAGAAGAATTTTGGCTAAAAATATTTTTACGTATTTTTCAACGATGAAATCCTTCGTGGCACTGCTAATCTTTTTGCCCACCACTGTTGTCTTTTCAAATGGAGGCTGCGAAACCTTGCAAAGACGCAAGTGGAATTCACTCAGCGGACAGTTCACTGTACGAGGACGAGTTTTATCCAATGGAAATCCGCAGCAGGGCGTCCGTGTCAGCTTGCAATGGCGCTCCCTGTCGACCACAGAGAATTTGATGGACGCGGCAGTCACTGACAGTGATGGAAATTTTATCATATCAGGCTCTCTGACAGACAAAGGATGTTCAGTGGAGGACGACTATTATGTACATTTTGACAAACAAGGTTGCTCACAATTTGACAAAGCAGTCAAATTAGGTCGTGTTCTGCGTGGCAGGAATGGCGCTGGCAGTGTCTTTGCTGATAGAGATGTCAATGTGGGTAATTTAAACATGAATTGCAATGAGACGTAATATCAAAGATGCACGGATGAATTTTCGAGGGGTTCGGTGACCTACCACGTTGAATTTTCCAATGAAATTTTTGATATTTTTATCATCAAAATGTGTCAATTTTTAATTAAAAAACCTATATCTGGCTCAAATTTTTCCCCATTGAGAAAGTTCAAGATGGTTGGATCGATTGTTTGAGAAACATTTGGGATCGGGGTGTGCGCGATTCAGGGTTCACAATATACATGCACGTGGGGGAAGTTTGAGAAGGTTTTGACCCCCAACAGATTTTTATTAACCCCCAGCAGATTCTTGCTGACCCCCAGCAGATTCGACTTTTCCAGCAATAATTGAGAAGATGACGAAGGAAAACGAGCAAGAGAAAGCCGTCATAAAAATGGAAATGATGCTGTAGTTTGACAATTTTTCTAAACAAATCATACTTGATTCCAAAAAAAGTAACATGACAACTTTAAAAAGTGCTGTCTAATTTCACATATATGACTAATATGGCTTGAAGAATATGCTGCTTTTCTGAGACCCTTCTTTTCATCATCAAGAATAAAAAAATTTATATTCCACCCCCTGCCCTGGCTGACCCCCAGCAGAATTTTTATGCTGTGCATAGTATGGTTCACTCCCTAGTTTCTATGTTCATCTTTGAGTTGTTATTATACATACACAAAATTAATGGGCTCGTGCTTTTATAAAAATGATTGATGATATTTTTAATTTTGCTGGTTTTCCGCAAATAAATTGGCACTGACGTTCGGCTTGATTTGTTCTATTGCATAATTCATTAGTTTATTAAGACACAAATTTGGAATGGTCGACTTTTCGCAGTTGACCAAAAGTCAAAACAATAATTTTGATCAAAAATTAGGTCACTTGATCTTAAGCTGCATCTAAACTCGAAATCAAAATAAATCAATTTTGCTAATCAATTTAGTGTAACTGAAAAATGAAGTCAACTTTTTTTCTTTCGCCCTTCTTCGATGTGGGATGAGGCAGACAGGTGTCCTTTGTATTGTCCAGCTGGCCTATCTTCTAACAGTTCCATCTAAACGTTAATACAAAAAATTTGGAAAAAGTTCAACTAATACGCTGCAAATTTTTGGAGATTGCAGAACAAATGTTGCATTATGCAATAATGAGAATCTCATGATTAATCCAGTGCTGTACTGACAAATATTTATGAGTGTAAATTTTTTTTCCACCCTGTAATATATCGCCGAATTTAGACGTTTCGCAAATAATTGCCCATCCCACCGACTCCCTCCCGTTGGTGAAGCCCTATCATCTACCTAGAGATTACTCCTGAGCTCCTCTGTTTCGTTTTATGCTCAGCAGGTCACACAAGGCAAAGAGTGGTCAAAAGAATTGGATGTTTCGGATAACACTCCAAAAACCCAAGATCTTTATTGAAAATCTGGATGGTAGTTCTAGTTTGCTTAAACATATGGCTTGTTTATTTTCTCATGAAACTTTAGGGTCTTAAGGGTCACTTATACTTGCCTTTTTCTACGGAACGGATCACCAAAAGCTTGAAACGTTCAGCCTGAAAATCCACTTTCGATCGGAAAGGACAACTGAAATTTTCTATAAAATAATCGACGTTAATCTCCAACCGAACCGAACGAAAATTTCCCTTTTGTCCGGTAAGGTTGTGTCGATTGCATTCCGGTTCGTTGCGTTCCGTCGGAAAAGGCAAGTATAAATCACCCTTTAGACTTCAAAGAATATACGTTCCAAAATTCGTACTTTTAAGGATCATGCGCACGAACCGGCCATCCTGATGAACGGTAAAGAATCGAAGTGATTAAACTCCATTCAAATGATGATAAAGCATGCAGGATTTCCATTTTAGAATAATTAAAAGTTCGTTTACTTAGTAAAAAGTTTGGCTAACCCATCAAATTTAACTAGTCATCGCATAATGCAATAATACATAATACTATAATGCAATAATGAAATGCTGCGTAATGGCAAAACAATAAAAGTGAATAAATTCCATGGTAAATATCTGTAATGTAGTAGCAGACTATAGTCCGTTTTTCTTGAAATGCTTCTAAACAATGAAGGTGGAAAGCAAGTAGTATTCTAGAGTTTCACGGTTTTCTGACATTCAATATATCATATAGGACTAGCAATTAGTGAGCATACTGACCTAAAATTTAACAATTTTTCGAATGAAAAATTTTACAGCAAGAGCTCTTTGTAAACGATTTTGACGACTCTACTGATTTGCGTCGTTTTTCTATTTGGAAGCATTTGATAAAAAACTGATTATAGTACAAAGTTTGTTGAAGATTAGCCTGGCAGAATGACACCAGACAAGTTGATAGTCAATGGAAACGTTCCTAATTTTGTTGACGATGAACTATAAATCTAAATTTTACGCATTTGAGTCGATCTCTACTGCCATAAAGAAGAGCTCTTCTAAAACTGTTCTCTTTTGCTTCTCTTGTGTCAGAGGATCAATTCCTCTGACCTTTGGTCCTCTATTCATCATACTTTTATTTTCTAGAGCTCTTTGTTGTTAAAGTAGCTCCAATTATTATTAAGTAAACAAACCGACAAAACGGTTTGTGTCACAACATTTTTGGCCCAAAACAAACAAATGGATGGCGCGAAAGTTTTGCATACAACAGGCGGTGTTGATGTTTGGCATGCTGCTGTGCAATTTATCATCATTGTTTATTTTATCGTTTCTTGCACGGCGTCAGGAAAAAAAGGAGAATGTGCATGCCGCCGCATTTAATTACCATATTTTCGTTTGTACGTTTATTTTACGTTTTTCGCGCGTTGGAGCCCGATGTGGCCAAGGGGATCTTGGCTACGTTTTGGATTAAGAAGATAGTGAGTGTGTTTTGGAGACAGATAATTCTGTCTCGTTTTCAATTGAGTATAGTTAGGATTGGTCCCATCGAGGGCCAGGTCGCTTGGGGCTCGTGTTTCAGTATCCAGGAATCCCTGTGGCTCTTTGCGCAGGGCCTGGCGAAGGAGTTAGTGTCTTAGCGGCGAGGTCTGGCATTCACATTCTGTATTCTGCAGTGGTACTTAACATTTGTTCTGGTTTCGTTCTTGTTCTACTACTAATAAACCCTTTCATACATCTCACTTCAGTTAGGTACTGTAGGTTCAGAGCTAGTGCCGGGTTAGCGTCAGGGGTCGTACAAGATTGGATCTCCCAAGAACCACATCCAGGTAGCCGAGGGTATACGTAGGCCTTTATTTTTATTACAACACTTGATCAGGCGCAATAAGAGGGTCATGACTATTATTGCTTTTTTATGCTTGTATACTACTATATGTACAAGATTAGTCAAAAGTGGGCAATCCCGTTCAAAGTAGCAACACATAAAAGCTGAACTCCTTCAACCGAAACATGAACAAAAGGCGGAAATTAAACATGAGCGCGTTAAATGCACGATTGTTGCTTTAAAAAGGTTAACGTTGATGTTTCGGCCAATCCATGGGTTCCAAACGCAGCCATTTTTGTTGAGCCCTGGTCGGGATAGTCACACCTACCATGACATTGGCCAGTGATGGGACAGCTCTGGCACCACCCAGGAAGCCCTTCAACATATATCATCACAGGTCTGACTGTCCTTAATCATTGCACCACTTTGCCATAATTATTCAATTTTAGGAATCAATGCTTCATATTTGCATAGTCTGGTTAGCAACATTATTATGCTGCATCAAGTGCAGCATCATAATCAATGAAGTGAACACTGACATGTTGGGACAGAATGTTAGAAAATTTGTCGAGCTCAAGTACATCAGACCTAACAACTTTGACATGGATGATTATAGGCCATTGTTGAAAGACTATTATTTGATGATGATCAAGGCCACTGAGCATTCTAATTGAGTACCATGGATTTTTCTGATTGGTGATCCCTTAGTAAATCCAGATGTGCCACTGATTGAACCATATGTAGTGTCAAAGTATAACATCTATAATTCCAATGTTGAACCATCACAAAACATTGAAAATGGAAACACTTCCCCATTGCCATCTTTATAAAGGTTACTGGACAATAGGTTGCCAGCGAAAGATCGCTGGACATAAAGTCGCCAGATATAAGGTCGCCGAACACAATGGTCGTCATACCACAAGGTCGTCGAACATTAAAATCGTGCAAAAAAAAGATCGCTCATCAATATGATCGCCAAAGTCAAGTTTTTTACATTTCAATGCATTTTTTTACATTAGTGGTTCACTTGAAAATGATTGAGAACTGATAATTTTTTTCAACACCCCACATGATCAGATGCTCTCTAATAAGCAGGGACATATTTACTTCGTTTTACATGCATTTTTAACAAATTGATTCAAAGAACATATGATTAAGGAAATTTACACGTTTAAATTTAAGCTATGAGCAATGCCGCGAATATAAACGATATTATCGATCATACCATAATTATTTACAACAGTTGTGATTCTTGTTGTCACATCTCGATAAACTTTTCTATTGACAGGTGGTTGGCGACCTTGAATCAAGTGCTCAATTGCTAAATCGTTGAATTTTTGTTCTTTTTCAAATTTTCGATAAATTTCCATATGGTAGAATGATGAGCACCAACCATTTCATTGAAACGATGATGCCAGCTTTCTACTGCATTATTTGTGAGAGGGAGGTTGTCAATGACCGCATCAAAACAGTTCTAGAGACTGTGACCAAACATCAGTTGATGACAAATTCCTCTTCTATCTGGTCGGCCAATCCAAACATCCTCAAAATAATCGACAATTCGCTGTAGAGTATCGATTTCATTTCTGTAAAAAGTGCTGTCAAGTAATTTGTTAAAAACATTGACAACATCATGAGCTGGCACAAAAGCCAATGAAGGAAGTAAATTAAGTTGCAATGCAAAATCTGAGTCATTTGAATATCTAACTGCTAACCCTGCACCTTGTATTTGAAGCCAAATACACTGAGACATACGAAAAAAGCAACCTTGAATAGATGAATTAGGGAATCGGCCATGAAATGTGTTTATTGCAGCCAATTCGAAGTCGGTCATTATGGATGTCGGATTTAGGAATGGTTCCAAATTCTTCAAGGCATCAATCATAGGAATGTAATTTGCTTCAGATTTATTGGGGAGTAGAATGAACGTGGACGGAATTGTTAAACTGAACGCCATGTTTAGTGTACAACTGCATAAAAAGTGGCAGAGTAGTCTTGAACGTGCCATCTGCATACCAATGAGGGCATCTATAACATTATAAACAAAAAATATTGACATAAATTTGGTTAGCACACATTAAACTAATCATTATACTGTTTTACCTGGATAAAAGTTGCAAATTTCGCTGGGTTGAAAATAAGATAATCCTGTCTGCACCAGCACCACTGCCAAATTGAAGGATTTTTTTGCTGATTTTCGTTAATGATAACCGTATACTCATGAGGAATAACTAATTCTAAGAGGGAATTGGGATTTGCTGGAAAATTTCAATCTTATTGACGTTTTCGTCTGATCATGTGTTTCATACTTTCAACTGATGGAAGTTGACCTTGAGCTGCTTGTGAAAGGTTGGCTGTAACATCTGCCAAAATAAGGTGATTTGAATTTCTAGTTTCAATAGCTTGATTTTTTAAATTGGATAAAACCACTCGGGCGGGGATCTTGGTGGCATCAGGAACATGATTGTGGTCACCAATTGATTTAATAATACGATTATTACTAGTATGGCGCCCAGCTGGGCATTTTCCAATTTGGAAGTCCGAACATTTCCAAAAGGTAGTTTCGTCTTTTCGTTTTTCTTTCAAGAACAAAAAACTTTGATCTACAGTGTTTGTACCTAGACATAGGCTTCTTTATGTCAATTGTGCATTGTTTTATTTATTTACGAATAATGAAAAATATTATTTCATGCCATTTACGAATAAGAAAAATATTATTTCATGCCATGGCGACCTTATTGTCTGGAATCTATTATACCCACTACCTCATTGTCTGGCGACATTATTGGTATGACGTGATTTAGGTGATATGGCAATAAAAAGCTATTGTAGAACACTAGAAGCGTTCGATTGATCCCTGGCTTGCTTGAAATTAAAGAAGCTCTTCAATTGATTTATGAAGCTGACTCGTTCAATGTTATGGAAAAAGGGTGGACTTTAAAGAAGCCTAAGATATGTCATCCCTTGACAGTAAAACAACGCCAATATTTGCTGGAAAAATACAACAGTGGCACTGTATATGATCAAGAATTCAATGCTGAAGTTGTCACTGAAGAAATGGGGAGGAAACTATCTTTTGCCAGATATGACTTCCTAACACCACAAGAAATTACCAGATTCTGGGCTAGGAAGCCAGCCATTGTTGGGAAGAGCCTACTACACTTTACAGTAGCAACCTGGAAGGAGAAAGTGATGGTGAAGATGAAGAAGAACCATACGAAGATTCAGCGATGTTTGATCCTCGTTCAGAATATGAAAGTGAACCACTGAAAACAGCTCGTTTTGGATAATTGTTTCAGTACTTAGTATGTAGATCTGACTTTTTAAAAATTTCACCTGGTTTAGAGCAAATATTTTTATTGGATTCAAGTAGATTTTATATTGAGCTCTTTTGATCTCAAAATGATTCAAAGAGATTGTCAGTTTTTGTTAAAAATTTGAACAATCTTTCATCTTATAGTTAACCAAAAGAACGTGGTCATTCAAGTTTTTTGATATACTATAGGTGTCAATATTTTGATGCGTGTAGTCGCATACTGTGGCTGCAATGTTGTCGATTCAGACTAGAATTAGAAATATTGCGAGTAAATGGAATTCCAAATTTGCAATAGAAGTTTTTTGAACAATATCAAGAATGCATTTTACTTTGTATAATTTCATATGTAAGAGATAACGATATTGTGATTAAACCTTACGGGTATATAGTCAAGATGTCAGCCTGCAATGCCTAAAGTTTTAGTGGGATTATTACAATTTTAAGTGGAGGAGTGCATTTTTAAACAAAAAATTTTATAATTTAATTCAAAAATGGCTTCCACTTGTTTCACTGTGGCACACTCAATGGTTTTTTCATTTTGATAAAACATTATGGGTATGTGGCCAAGGGGTCCAGCCATAACATAGTGAAGTTTAATCAATGACACTCATTATTTGACTTTACGGGATACAAAAATGAGTGAATTTGAGTCATTGATAACTGATGCAAATAGGAATGTAGTGTAAACCATCATTCTGATGCTACATATACCTATATGCGTCATGCATATACACTAAACATATCGTTACATGCACTGGCAAAGTTTTATTGATCGACATTGCATACCTGATTACTTATAGACCTTCAATGATTGTGACCTAAAATTTCGAAAACTACAAAAAATTTGAACCTTTGGATTTATGTTACAAAACGAATTTTGATTTTTAGGTCAAACAATTGCTGGCATGTTGTTCAGCGAAAAAAACTGTACAAAATATGTTTTTTGATGTATGATTAAGTTTTTACTTATCACACTCAACTACAGGCATCGGTTGATTCTTACATGGTAATGTGCAGTATAGTGTCAAGAGCTTAAATGATTCTTAGGTTCGGAACCTCAGGAGCGGGCCCCAAAGCCGTGCTCATTCATACCGCGGACACCGCGACCGCACAATGTTTTGTATATGATGATATATAGTAATTAAGTTAAACATTTTAGAAGAGAACAAGTCTCGAAATCTCTATATACTGTAGATTTTCAGCGAAATTGGTGTCTTCGCAACACTGTTCTTCCCCCCCCCCCCCAAAAAAAACGTGCTTTTTCGGAAAGGAAGGAAAATCCGGAAAAGGGGAAAAAATTTTGGGCTCTTTCTCCACTTGGAGAAGAAAGTTTTGGGGATCGGATACACAAAAGATACATTTTGGCGCATTTTAGAAGCATACCTGTAGTAAGCAGGGATTTTTTTGCATAGGCCAGGTAGGTTGCAATCATACCTGTATGGCCAACGATATACCCAACCACCCCCCCAGTTTGGAAAAAATTAAAAAAATTTGCAAAAAAGTGTGTTTTTTTGCCTTTTTTGGGAAAAGTTTCGACTTTTTCCGACCACCTCCTCCCCCAAAATTTGAGATTCCCTCCCTCCCCCAACTGGTCGGACCTCTTACAGGCATATGGTTGCAATGTGCAACTTGGGGAAAAATTTTGGTTGCACAGATAAATTTTTGGTTGCTCACTCTAAAATCGATAAATTTGCTTAAATTTATCGGAAAAACCATCTCAAACTAGTTTTCTAGATTTGATTCGATCCGCCTCAGTTTTAGACATTTGAATATACCTGTAGTTGGGGGGGGGTTTGGGGGGAACCCCCTCCAACTCGGCCAACCCTGTACCCAAAATCATTTCCCCCCCCAACCCCCCCCCCCCAGTTGGGAAAAAATTAAAAAAATTAACCAAAAAGTGTATGTTTTTTGGCCTTTTTTTGGGAAAAATTTCGACTTTTCCCTACCCCCCCCCCCAAAATTTCGGATTTACCCCCCCCCCCCCCAACTGGTCGGAGGTCTTACAGGTATGCATTTGAAGCCCAGTTTTCTGAGTTCTTGAAAGAAAATGAAAAGATTAATGTGACTAGACCAGAGTAATGTGTTCGGAGCGCAGCGCCGAAAATTTTTTCTAGGTTTCAATATTCAAGAAGGCTGGAAAATGAATCTTTTCACCCGCTATTTCCCAGACAGAAGGTTTGAATTCTCAGTGAATTTGATGAATTTTCAGTCGGACAAACTAAAATTCAAAAACTAGGCAAGCCACGAAGAATTTGGATCTTTCAATCGGCAAAAATTTCTATACACTCAAAATATTTATCACACGAAAATGAAAATTTTTATGAAGATCCCAAAAAAATTTTGGGAAAATTACCGAAAAAAATGTTAGTTTTCATCAAATTCATCAACAGACAATGCAGGATCAAACATTTATCCATAATATGTTGATAATTAGAATTAATAAGCATACCTGTACTTGGGAGGGGGATTGGGCCCCCCCAACTTGGCCAACCATGTACCCAAATTCATCCAACCCCCCTCAGTTTGGAAAAAAATAAAAAAATTTGCAAAAAAGTGAATGTTTATTGGGAAAAATTTCGGCCTTTTTCTACCCCCCCCCCCCCCAAAAAAAAATTCCGGATTTATTCCCCCCCCCCCCAACTGGTCGGAGGTCTTACAGGTATGCCTATAAGCACTAACTAAAATGAACGTTTCTAACCTTGCACTAGGATATTATATAAAAAATTATAAATGAATCGAAACCCGGCGCGAAGCGCTGGAAAATTTTCACTTTTTTTCATTTTAGAACGCTAAAAATGCATCTCCGGACAGAAAATCCTACTACCTAATCGAAAGAGCAGTCAGGCTTCAAGTTGCTCTGTGCAACTTGGCATAAAAAATTTGGTTGCACAGCCCGAAATTTGGTTGCTGTGTGCAAAACAACCCTGCCCGTAAGAGGTCCGACCAGTTGGAGGGGAGGTAAACCCGAAATTTTTTCCAAAAAGGTACTTTTTCGCCAATTTTTTCTAATTTTTTCCTAATTGGGAGGGGGGGGGGTTGGGTATATAGTTGGCCAAGTTGGGGGGGGGGGTTCTCCCCAACCCCCCAATTACAGGTTTGTTTAGAAGGTCATAATCTCAAAATTTTCCAAAATATAATTTTAATAATCATTATCATGTATTACTTAGCTCAGGCGCGGCTTTTAGCATGTCTACCTTCATTTATCACTTAATCTATAATAGTTTCCATCATCTTAAACGTATTATCTCATGTTTTATTCTGTAATCTTCAATATTTTATCATGATATTTAATGAAGATTCACACTTTTTCTTTTTGAGAAAGATCAATGCTCTTAACTTTTTGATGCAATTATTTCTTTTTTAACGTAAAATCGATTCAAAAGCTTCATGGAAATATCTTTCGGGAATTTATACTGTTCTTACTCATATATTTTCGACCATACCCGTCATACCTGTAAGAGGTCCGACCAGTTGGGGGGGGGGGGGGGTAAATCCGAAATTTTGGTGGAGGGGATCGAAAAAAGTCGAAATTTTTTCCCAAAAAGGGCCAAAAACATACACTTTTTTGCCAATTTTTTCTAATTTTTTCCAAACTGGGGGGTTGGGTATATGGTTGGCCAAGTTGGGGCGTCCTCCCCCTCAACCCGCCCCCGATTACAGGTATAATTTTTCAGTAAAGTTCGATGTTTAATTTTCCAGTAAAGGTCGATGAATTTCCAGTCGGGGAAACTACTTATCAAAAACTAGGAAAGCAACCAAGAATTTTAATTCTTCAACCAGCAATAATTTCGACTTGAACTAAAAATGTTTTAATCACATAAGTGTCAGAATTTTTGTAAAGATCGCAAAAAAAATTTGGGAAAATAACCTAGAAAAATCTTTCTTTTCGTTAAAGTCGCCAAAAAACAACACAAAATCATACCTTTATCCATAATATGTTGATAATTAAAAGCTATAAGTATTAGCTAGAATGACATTTTCTGACTGCGCACTGGAATAACATAGAAAAATTATTGAATAGTGAAAATCCGGCGCGAAGCGTCCGAAAATTTTCACTATTTTCTATTTTATAACTCAAATAGAATTTGGGAAATAAGTACAATGATATTGATGAAAATTTTTGTCGTTTTGAACATTAATAACTAAGAGTAATTTTTCGCAGGGTAAATGTTCAAAAACAGCACTTTTATGCAGGGCTTTTAGCACGGTGCTAATGAAACCAGAGCCGTGCTAATGGAAATTTTGGGACGTTAGCACGCGTGCTAATGACTGAGAAGAAGAAATTTTTGAAAAAAGTTCGCGAAGAAAGTAAAAGATATCACAAAATTGTGGTAAAAAATCAAAAATCGGCGTTTTCACAAATGACAACGTCATCAATATCGTCATTCTTTTCATCACTTTTGCATAGTGAATGACTATGGCTCGAATTTGAATTCGCTTCGGTTCTAACCTGATGGACACTACTTAGGTGATTTGAAGCTGTTTTGACATATGCTGAAGTTTAGGCAAATCAGTAATAGTGAGTAGCAAATATCGAGAGCGTAGCAAATATAATTGAAGGTTTTTAGTGAGTAGCAAATATAATTGAACATTTTTTGAAAAAAAAATCGATCGAGAACCTGTATATATTGAATTTGAAGTGCAGTTCCAGGTACAATGAAAATACGTAAATTTTTATCCGAACAGAACGCGAATTTGTCGATTCCTGAAAGTATTACTGTTCAACTGACTACTGAATATCTACTTGTCGGTTAACTTATCAAATGCATAAGGAACGAATGAATAGATTTAATTAGAATCAGATGAGAGTCTTATTGCTTCCAAAGGTACTTTATATCAAGCATGATTTCATGAGTTAATACAACAAAAGCATGTTATCGAAATTGACAAACTAACACATTAGTTTGACACCAACAAAGTATCATTTGCTAACTGTGCTAAGCACAGGAGTCGTGCTAAAAAACCCTGATTTTATGTGTTTTTTTCGTTACAGATCGTTTCAATGTTGGATTTTATTAATTTGGAAAATAAATTAATTTAGTATTTTTTTTCATGTAAACATAATATTTAATGGAAAAAAATATTTGATTTTTGTTTTGTTTGTTTCATCGTAGAATTTCTATTGTAAATTATGTGTCGTTCGTGAGCCGCCAAGTCCCGGCCGTTTGTTATATTGTTAATCGTACATACAGGCCTGTAGGCAGGGGGGTTGGAGGACCACCCCCAAATGTTTCAAGTGTTCAAAAAAGCAAATGTACCTTGGTTTTTTTCTCTAAGGAAAAGCGAAGTCAGAAATGCCAATTTTATAGTAAATTAATCAAAAGGCCTGCATGCATATCTTGTGAACTGAAAATTTCGGGTTTTTTCCCGAAATCGAGGTTTTCATCAGAGTTTTCCATAGGGCAAAGTTGGCAACACTCAGTGGGATCTTTTGCAGAAAAAAATTTGAGAATGAAAAGAAACAATTCTGGGCATGGTTCTAATTGTGGGAAAATGCGGTGCGTTATAGCCGTATTGACCAAGGAGGAATAACGTTATCCTAATTTTTTATTCCGCGTCGCTAGATATAGTTGTGCATTCGACTTTCTATTATAGCTCGTTAGTCTTTAATTTTTAACATGGACTTCGTGGAATGGTTGCAACCTCTAGTTGCTCACCTGATACACAATGCAGGACGCCCTCCTCGACAGAAACGTAAAAATTTTCGATTTGGATACTAGGTATGAAATTTAGCGTCATTTCATCGAAATTTTTGAAAATTTGTAAGATATTATAAATCGTATTCACCTCCAATCACTGTGCTTCTAAATTTTCAAACGTTTTTCTGTAGTTGTCCCGATTATATAACGCACGTCACAAAAATGAAAAATGTCGATCGATTTAGCCTTAGTTTTCCATTTTCTACAGAGACGATAACGTGTAAGTCGGAAGGCTTTAAAATTTCTAAATTTATCGATCTTTTATCAATGTCATCTTAGATCAGAGGCCCCAAGGTCAAGCTTCGCAGGTAGAGGTGAAGCTAAAAATTTGCGGGGTAAGGGTACCTAAATGTCAACTAAACACGCTATTTTGTCTCAAAATTAGGCAACCAGTGATCAATTTTTTGGACATTAGGTAGAGGTAATACACCCCTCCCCTCTCTATAAGGCTGTCTGTCCTAAATATATAGTCGCTGATTTGTATTCAATAAAGAGAAACTCTAATGAAATAATATTATTTTTGAAGCTCTAGAATTTGAGACCTGTACTAATCGAGTTCGAAAAAGTCCCACTTTTTCCAAGATATTTTTCTTCTCAAACTTCTGCCATTAGAAGCTTCTGAGAATCATTTTCTTGATAAATATACGGTCGCTAAGTGTCGTTTACGGAGCAGAAATTTAATAAAATCATTGCTTTCTCAAGCTCAAAAATTCAGTAATTCGACCAAAAATGTACGATTTCAAATAGTTTCATTTTTGTTATGCTTTTTTTAGTGCCAATTTTCGAGAATCAAATTCTTTTAGTCGTTAATTCGTATTCAAAAAGTAGAGTCTTTGATAAAATAATTTTTGAAGGTCAAAAATCTACCCATTCGGTAGATAATTCAGAAAGTCATACTTTTTCAAAATTTTTGTTATGGTCTTTTTTCTTGTCAAACTTTTGCGATCATACATGCATATAGGGAGGTAGGAAGATTCTCAGACTGTCTCCTAGGGAGATGTATGAGGGGGGTTTTACCCCTACCTAAGGTTATTAAAAATGGTAACTGGTTGCCAAATTTTGAGACAAATTGACGTGTTCAGTGGACACTTAGCTACACTACCCCCGCAAATTTTCAGCTTTGCCCCTACCTGAAAGATCTGACTTTGAGAACCTCTGTAAACAATCCCACCTGAGACCCTGAGTACACCCTTCTCCTGGCCCAAAAAAAATCGTGAAACACCCTTTTAAACTTCTGCAAAGACAGTTTTTTAACGATTTTTATGCATATTGTCTCTCTTTGGGGATTTTTTTGTTTTTTGCTAACCTTCTCCCTCCGATAAAAAGTCTGAAGATTCTCCCCTGGAAAATTCTTGACGTGCATGTCCGTATCACGATCAGAAGCATTTGAAGAAAGTCAAAATCGTATGCAAAAATATCGTTCATTAAAAAATCAGCATCTAAACACTTTTCTTTCGTCCATGAATTTCACCGTTATACTTCTAGGGCATTTTGTTTTCATATGGTCGGCTCCGAGTAAACCGCCGATGATTATTTTCGATCGAAATTTCAAGCCGAATTTGGGAAAGCTGATCGTAAGTAAATATTTAAAAATTTGTTTTCATTTTTTCGCCTTTAGTTTTCTTTTAAACATTCATTTTTTGTTTATTAGGCCGCGAATCCTTGGAACCCGATGTGCGATTCGTCGTTGACCAAACTGGTTGAAAATCTTTTCCAATTGTTCGCTAAACATCAAATTGATTTGTGTATGGCGTACGATCGCCTCAGTTTCGATTTAAAGTCGTTCGATAACCAATTCGACGGTATGGAAGCCATTTTATTGCCGAAAGTACGTTATTTTGTCTAGAAAAAAATGTTGTGACTTCTGGTTCGGAGAAATTTTCAATTTTTCCAAAAACTTGCATCTCCCTTTAAGGCCGGTTCCATCAACAATATCGACGCCAATTTCACGTTTAAAATTCACGTTGATAAAGTTCATTGTTTACCTAGCCCTTTTGTTACGGTGAATTTTGCAGAATTTAAAATTTCATTTTTTTCTCTTAAAAATTCGTCAACGATTTTAGGATACGGATGTAGATGATTGTGCTTTATTAGTTGTAAAATTTAAATCGAATTTCGACCGAGCCAACGTCGAATTGAGACTGCCCGACTTTATCAATCGGTGATTTTTCAAGCTGTTCGCTGCTTTTCTGATGAAAAGTTCTAAATCGAAAAATAATTGCGCCTTGATAAGAAAATTTTGTTAAATTTTAATCGTGAATTTATAAATTTGGATCCCCTTCTGCATATAGGGAAATTTGTCAGTCAATATAGTTTTTGAAAATTGAGTTTTTGTAAATTTTTTCACTTTTTTCCTTTTTATGTGTCAAGGTTGATCAATCCGAAAGGAAATTTCAAAATGCCGCCGCTAGATTGCTTGATGAGCGAGTACCTTCCAATTATCAAAACGAATCTCAATGATGCGGTACTTTTATTTAACGATTTAGATTATTTGTCGAAATGAGAAGATTTCAAATTCCGTTCGAAATTCGTAACGCAGCATACGTAGAAATTTAACTTATGAAAGAATGCACTTTTGGAAAACTCTTCAAAAGACTTTTATGGATTTTTTCCAACTTGTTCAAGTCCATCTTTTGTTTCAGATTACTGCTGTTGGCGATAGTTTCGAATTTAGACGTCGTTTCATCCAGAAATGTCATAAAAATTTGGGGTAAAATTTTCGGATTAATCCAACATTTTCTGTTCGTTAAACTCCAGTCGGAAATTTTTTTCGGACACGAAGAAACCAGTTGTGATCCATTTTGAACATGAATTTCAGAATTTTCTTTGATTCAAGAAAACTCTTCCGATCTGTTCTCCGAAATTTCATCAAATTTTTCAGCTGTATGCGCTATTATTTTAATTTTTCAGGTTGTTATTGGACGGCGAATTCTTGTTTTTCACCAGAGCGGCCTTCTCAATGGAAAACGAAAATTTTCACTATATTTTACATTGTAAGTTTTTTGATCTGTCGAGCGAAATTCCGCTCTTATCTTTCAAAGTGTAAATTTTTTAGTCAAGATGTCAAATTTGGTAGTTTCGTCGCCGAGTTTTGAAGTTCAGTTGGTTTCGGTTTTCAGTCCGGAACCGAAAACAACGCCCTACGGCGAAAAACACGCTTGGAGCGCGGGACCGTTGACCGGCGACGAACTGGACGTCGATAGCATTTACGAAATTTTCAAGTAATGCTGAATTTTTATCAATTCTTGACACTACTCTTAGGATAGATACTTATGTATGTTTTTGTCTCTAGAAATGAGGTAATCTGAAGGTTGAGATTTTTGTTGTTGACTGTAGAACTTTTACAAACATATATTATTTCTTGATAAACTACAAAAATCTCTTCGAAAAAAATATGTTCTGAATCATCATGTTACTTCATCTTAATTCGGGTGTTTACTTCCATTAAAGGGAAAAATTATCGACAACGTTGCCGTCGTTTCGACAAAAAAGTTTGAAATCCTAAAATGTGATGTATATAATTCGTTTTTGTTTCGGAAAATATGCCATTGTTATGTATCTCATATATGTTTCATGTGTGGAAATTCCCGTGAAACTTGTTACTATTAAAATACATGAAAAAAGCGCACTTTTTTATCGATACCTGTAAGACCTCCGACCAGTTGGGGGGGGGGGTCGAAATTTTCCCCAAAAAAGGCCAAAAAACATACACTTTGTGCAAATTTTTTCCAAACTAGGGGGGTTGGGTGATGTTGGGTACATGGTTGGCCAAGTTGGGGGGGGGTCCTCCGCCCAAGTACAGGTATGTTTTTATCCCTCCATTTTTGCTTTATCGCTTCTCTTCTCTATTCCTTTTTCTTTCTTCTTGTTTCCTTCTTCTCCTGTTTCCCTTAATTTTCTTTTAATTTTTTGTTATTCTATCATTTACCATTTTTTTCCTGTTGGCTCCTTGTTTCCTCTTCTGCTTCCTTTCCTTTTCCTATTTTTTCTTTACCGAACTTCCCTCCTCCTATTCTTTCCTTCGTTTTTTTCCTTTTTTTTACTTTATTTTTTTCGGTTATTTAATCTTTTCTTCCCGTTTTCGTTTTATTCTCTGTTCTTTTGCTATTCTTTTCTGTAATTCTCTTGTCATTTTCTTTATTTCACTTTGTTTCCTTTTCCTCTTTGTTTTCTTTCTTGTTCGCTTAAATTCTTTCTTTTTATTTATTTTCTTTCATTTACTTTGTTTCCTTTCTTCTTTCTCACTTGCTTTTTTGCTCTTCTTTTATTTTCATCTTCTCCTTTGGTTTGTTTTCTTTCTTTCTTTCCCTTTGTTTTCTCTACTTTTTTGCTATCTTTCCTTTTCTTAAAATTTCCCCTTTGTTTTATTCTCTATCCTCTTTCCCCTTTTCCGTCCTCTTTCATTTTTCCTCCCATTCGTTTCTTTCATTTTCTCCCTCTTCGTTTTATTTTTTTCACTTTTGTTTTTTATTTCCCTGTAACAACCAGATGTGTGTGAGGTACTTTACTTCTAACCAATTGGTCGATACAGCGGGGACAAAGGGCACGGGCGGTACAATACGGGAGCAATAATATACGGCTTTACAATACTCGACGGCTGCTTTAGACGTCGATACGACAATGATACGATAATGCGGCGAGTATACACGGCTTAATTGCTTCCGAATAAAAATGAGACTCGCTCTCAAAACAATGCTTGCAAATACGGGCGCAGGGTCGAAAAATTGACCGATACAAGAATGATCAAATCACACTTTGCTTCTTCTTTTATACGGCGATTTTGGCCACTCCCTGGGTGCTGCGGTAGGTCGAGCTTCTGTCCATCTTCTTCCGCCAATCGTCGTTTCTTGCTACGCTTCTTATGCTTACTTAGTTACGCCTCTCTAATGCTTTTCTGGTACCGTATGCTTTCTGTGCTTCACTTGCTTTCTACGGTGGGCTTGGCCACACCTCTGTGCTTCTGTGCATGCTTCCTGTATCAGTTTCTCTGTATACACATGTTTTGTGGGGCCGCCGCTACCGTTACACTTGAGACTACTGTCTGGCGGGGCTTCTACGTATTTTACTGTATGCAGGTGTTGTTTACCATTTTTAGGGGGGATTTCGGTAGCTGTGGAATGTCTAGTTTAGTGTAGGTTCTAGGGGAACAGCTGCCGTTTGTGCAAATTAATTGGGGCATCTTAATTGGGCTACCGGGGTGTGAACGGATCAAAATAAAGTACTTCACGTAATTTTGTAGGAATGTTTGGGTGTGAATCCCAGACATCCTTGAGACGATAAAATGTGAAAATAAAATAATATCTAATAAATGTCTATCACATACAGTATGCTACATATTTACAGTACTGCTTTAGCAGGTACGTTACATTTCCCTCCTTCCGGAGTTGAATGTCCTCGTTCAAGGCTTTCGAGGGTGAAAAGGGGTGGTCTCGTTGACATGTACCATAAATGTAATGTTCTTATGGGGGTGTTTGAGTGTAACGTTGGGGTACATGAAATTTGTAACTGTATAGGGCCCGTTTTGGCGAGGGAGGAATTTGGGAGTCAGCCCTTGTTTACATGAATGATTTTTGTAAAGAATAAGATCACCTGCCTTGTAATGTATGTTCTGAGCATGCTTGTTATACTGACGGGTATAGTGGGCTTGGGCTTTTTGCAAACTTTTCTGCACGGTTGAGAGTGCTTCTGTAAAATGCGATTTTACACGAAGGGCGTAATCGTCTAAATCAACCATGTAGGACGTGGGGAAAAAGTTTAAGGCTGCGTCTGATGGCAGATTAGCTTGTCTACCGTGGAGTAATTCAAATTGGGGGATACAAAGTGCTGTCATTTTTATGAATGTTGATCGAAAAAACGGCATATGGGAGATAAGTATCCCAATCAGTGTGATTTGAATTGATGTACATGCGGATACGGGTGGCTAAGGTTTGGTTGCAACGCTCAACTTCCCCATTGGCAATGGGATGATATGGGGTGGTATGAATTTTCTGAGTGTTGCATAAACTAGTTATCCGTGAGAAGAGATCGGATACAAAATCAGAGCCACGATCACAATGGATGATTTCCGGGGACCCATGACGGCAAACAATTTTGGTTACGAATAGCTTGGCAATAGTGGCTGCAGTGATGTCAGGGGTCGGGAATGCCTCTACATACTTTGTGAAATAATCGATGGAAACGACAATGAATCGGTTGCCGTCTTCAGTGAGGGGTAACGGTTCCATGCAATCAACACCAACTCGATCAAATGGGCCAGTCGGCTGAATTGGTACCAAATTTGCATGTACTTTGTGCCTAAGAGCTTTCTGTGTCTGGCATGGGTGGCAAGTTTTGCAGTAACGTTTGATATCACGGCTCATTTGGGGCCAAAAGTATTTCTGTCTGAGCAAGTGTAAAGTTTTCCGGGCCGCAAAATGACCTGTGAACTTGCTGTCATGATGTGAGGCGATGAGATGCTGGACTTGCGACTTGGGAATGTATAGTTTTGCCTGTTTGTCAACTATACAGAAGAGGATGTTTTGATGCACTGCGAATTTGATCAGAGTAAGGGGGTGCTTTTGGGCGATTTTTGCTAAAATGCTTTTCACAGTTGGATCAGTGCATTGGAGTTCGGCAAAATTTTTCTGTTGTTCTTCTTGTTCGGTTGCTTCAGCCTCAAGAACAGAATTGATGGTGGATATTTCGGGGCGGGTTTCTAATTGGTCCATGTCAAAGGATTGTTTTGCTGTCTGTGAGGGGAATCGAGAAACTGCATCTGCGTTGCGGTTAGCAGTGCCTTTCTTAGGTCGAATGTCGAGTTGAATACCAGAGAGGGCTAATCCCCAACGGGCAATGCGAGGGGACGGGTTTTCCTTTTGTAAGACTGCCTGAACTGCTGTGTGGTCAGTGTGTACAATAACATGTTGCTGGAAAAGATAGGGGCGGAAATACTTGACAAATTCGACTACTGCAAGGGTTTCCAACTCAGTGATCGGGTAGTTGCGTTCTGCGGGTTTCAATGTGCGGCTTCCAAAAGCAATGGGGCGATCCTGACCTTTACTATCTAGTTGACTGAGAATGGCGCCGATTCCGAGTTTTGAGGCGTCAGTTTGCAGGATAAACGGTTTTGTGAAATCAGGATGCTGTAGTATTGGGGCATGGATGAGTAATTCTTTGAGCTTAGTGAATGCATTTTGCTGTTCGGGGCCCCAGGAAAATTCCGAATTCTTCTTGAGTAGTGATGTGAGGGGGCTAGAAATTTGAGAGCAATTTGGGATGAATCTGCGATAATACGAGGGTAGGCCAAGGAATGACTTAACTTCTTTTGAGCTTTTGGGCGTGGGTATGTCATAAATGGCCTGTACCTTATGGGGGTCTGGTGAAATGCCTTGCTGAGAAATGACGTGGCCTAAGTATTGGACTTGGGGCTGGCAGAATTTGCATTTATGTATGTTTAGCTTAAGGCCTGCTTGTGAGAATCGGGCAAGAATAGTGTCTAAACGTTCCAGCATTTGGGCATGGGAGTCTGCGAATACCAAAACATCGTCGAGATATACAAGGCATGTGTTCCATTGCAGACCCGAAAGAATAACATCCATTAACCTTTGGAATGTGGCTGGGGCATTGGTGAGTCCAAAGGGGAGGTAATTGAATTGATACTGGCCGGCTGAGCAATTGAATGCAGTTTTTTCTCTGTCTGCTTGTGCTATGGGAATGGAATAATATGCATTGGATTGGTCAAGGGACGTAAAATATTTCATTCCACGGAGGGTGTCTAGAATTTCGTCTATACGAGGCAAGGGGTTGGTGTCTTTTTTGGTGACTTTGTTGAGGCCTCTAAAATCAATGCATAAACGATGGCCTCCATCTTTTTTGGGAACTAAAACTGTGTTGGTACACCATGGAGAATTGCTTTGGCTTATGACACCTGCTGCTGCGAGTTGCTCAACTTCTGCTTGTATGATTTGCTTTTCTTTTGGGGAAGTCCGATAAAGTTGTCTACGTACGGGTTGGGAGCCATTGGTGTCAATTGTATGTGAAACGAGGGTGGTTCTGCCTACGTCCATTTTGGATTTAGCATATAATGTAGGGTACTTCGATAGGGCGCGTAGGAGTTGCATTTTCTCGGTTTCTGTGAGGTCACTGGAGGTTAAATTGACATGTTCTTTTAACCATGTGAATGTATCAAAACGGTTGGGCTGGTTTTGCGTGGCGGGGGGCATGTTAACAGGAGCATTTTGTTTTGGGATGTAACATGAGACTGTACCAATGCATGTTCCAGGATAAAGAATTTGGGCTGTTTCTTGTGTGTTCAGGACGGATATGCGTATGCGATTGTTTTGATTTTCCGAGATACAAGCTGCGAAATGGACTTTGGGATTCTGCTTGGGTTTCGGAGTAAATTCGAGCTGTTTAACTTGTAGGTACGATTTGGGCAAGGGGACAGTAAATTCGGTTACTGTACGGGGTGGTAATTCTAATTTCTCGTCTAGATAAGTTCCACCACGAGTTGAAAGAGGGCTATATTCTAGGCCATCACAAGGTAGTATAACATTGCCAAATTTGACCTGTGATTTTTGATTGTTGATAGTGTATTCCGAAAATCGACTGAGAAAGTTTTTGCCTAGAAGGATGTCTGCTGTGCAATCTTTTTGGACATGGACCATGATTGTTTCCTGGATTGTTTGGGCTGTCACTGTGACGAAAGTGGTCCCTACAAAGTGAATCGGAAGATTATTTGCTGCTTTTGCTTGGACTAGCGGGGGTTTCATGTCTAACTGTAAAAGTTGAGCGATTCGGGAATCAATGAGTGAGTAAACTGCACCAGTGTCAATCATGCCTTTTGTCATTAATTTGCCGTTAAGTGTGATTGGAATATGAGGGGTATGTTTCTCAGGTACATTTTGGGGTGGCTTATTTGATGCAGATTGGTGAATTTGATTAATGAGTTCGATTGCAGGAGTTCGGGGGGTATCAATATCGACAAGGACGTATTTCTGCTGCGTTTGTGCCCCACGACGATTAACTAATTCTAAAAGAGCATGGCCGAATGATGGGGGAATGGTCTCATGTAAATGTCTGTTGTTTGATGGTATTTCGTATGCATGTTCAGTTGCGGAATGATGCTTTGGAGAGGGGAAATATTTTCGAAGGACGAGAAACGAATAAAAGACGCCTGCAATAACTACAGTAATAACGGCTAGATTTATAATGATTTGCAGGGGTCCTTTGAGTAAATTGTTTAATCCGTCTGTGAGACTTTGGGTGGTACCGGTTATTACATGTTCTATGCCTTGACCGGCGCCAGAGAGTGTATTTCCGAGTGCTTGGCCAGTGCCTGAGATCATGTTGTAAACTGTATCGGAATTGAGAGACATTTGGGCGGTGTAATTGACAAGTTTTTTGACAATGTTTTCGAGTGTGTGAGTTTTGTAAATGTATTGTTTCAAAAAGAGTAAGTTGGTTGAAATAGTTGCAAGTTGATCATGAAAAATGGTGGGTGTATTAAAATGAAAAAGGGAGAAATTTTGGTTCCAGACGATTTCTAAAGGTAAATTTGTGACATGCGGGGATCCTGTTTCACTTACCCATGTATTATTCTGTTTGTAAAGGGCTACATGCATGTGATGGCAGTCAACGGTTTGTGAGAAAGGGGTCAAATCGTTGCCACCTGGATTTGAAAACATGAGTTCAGTTCCTACGAGAATGGGCAAAAGTTTGTAGCATGTTTGGTTGATTTTATGGTTGTAAAAGACTCTGGATGCATTTACCTGCTTGCAGGGCCAGACTGTGAGGGCTTCTCCTGTGAATTCTGCTATGATGTCCGTTCGCTGTAGGAATGCACGCACTCCAAGGGTTGCATCAAGACGTAAAACTTGCCATACGAGATCAAGGTGACGCTGTGCCTGTCTGCATAATTCATTCCATACATTTTTGAAATTTTGAATTTCGAATTCCTGTATTTTGTCTGCTAGATAGTTTAGTTTTGCATTGATGGGTTCAAAATCATCAAAATCGTATAGTGTAGTATGAGTTTCGTTGGCTTTTAGGGTTAAAAATGCGTTACGATGTGGTGTGCTTTTGTCTAATTGTACAATAATGCCTTGTTCGGTTAGAATGCTGTCTTGGATTTCTGGGCAATTGGGGTTTGAAAAGAGTGTGTTTTTAACCGAGAATGCACCTTGTAGCTCTTCTATTATCATGTGGGTTGGCGTGAGTTTTATGGGATGTGTATTTTTGTATTCGAAGGGGCATAAGTTTTCAAATGCTGTTTCATTCCAGATAATGGATCCGTCGGCTGTGACACAATGACCTGATGTCGGTTTGCATGACCCTAGGTCGCCTAATGTACCTGTCATAGATTTTCCATTCCAAGATGCTATTTGTCCTATTTCTATGATGACGTTAGTGACCGAGGTACAATGGTCTGTACAACACCATGTGTATTCTACGCTTAAGGAGTTATTTGTTGACCAAAATCCTGGTTGGGTTTCGTATAGTTTTTGACCGTTGTGTTCTTTGTCTATAACGATTGCCTTACAAACATGTGGGGTTAGATTTTGCATTTCGGTTTGGTCGAAGACAATACCTTTTGATCCAAAAAATCCTGTATTAGTACAAATTTTGCGTTTGCGAACACTGCATTTGTATGCGTCTGTAATGTGGGGCTTAGTGGAGGGGATATAGATTTTTCCGAATGTCTGTACGGGTTTGTCTACTGTGGAAGGGGGCATGCATGATACAAGTTTTGGTATGCTGACTGAGTGACCGCTCAATGAAGTTCCACACATCTGAAATTGGGCACTACACGATGTGGGGATTATTATACAAAGAAAAATACAAAACATCGGCCAATAGAATGTTTTAGTGGAGGCGGCGGGGCACTGTATACTTTCGTTGTAGTCGGTTTGGTGTTGGGGCTTTTGGTGTTGTCGTTTTGCGATTTTGAGCTGGGGGGGTCAGGCCATGGAGAAGGGATAACAAGTTGCGGCCTGTTTTCGACGGGATTTCGGGGGCGGTGGGCGGCTTGTCTTGTTTCGGGGGATCTTGTAGCCTACGGGGATGGTGGGCGGCGATTTTTCGATTTTTGCGGCTTCAGGCGTGGGGGGTGGTGACATGGCGCACCAATCGGGTACGTCCAGATCAAGGACGTATTCGTCACTACGGCGGTGGGTAGTGGGCCTAATGGTTCCTAAAGTAGTCTGAGGGCCGTTAGTTATGGCGGGTAATTTTGAGTAAAATGCGGGGTCATCAATGTCCATGAGGGGTTGGGGTTGCCTGTACTCAATGCAATTTTGAATATTACGACTCTGCTGATTTGGGCAATACCTGCTTGTATGACCTCTCTGCTTGCATATGAAACATTGGAAATTGGAGTAGGGTTTTGAAAGGCAGTTATCTGATCTATGTCCTGTTTGGGAGCAGTGGATGCATCGGCCTTTTACAATCACGTGTACTGTGATTATTACGGAAACAGATTTCACATGATTTTCGGGTGCCTACTGATTTACAATTACGAGCTACATGTCAGATTTGTCCACACTGGAAGCATGTGGGTTGCCTGGGGGTGGTATTGTTCCTGTAAGCATTATTCCTGCTGAAAGTATTGTTACTGAAATTGTTGTAGCTACTCTGTTGTGGGGGTTGAGGTTTTTGTTTGATCTGCAACTGTAAATCTTTTACTTGTTGTTCTAACTGATGCAAAAGATCCTGTTGGTCTGTATTTTTGGTTAGGGAAAAGATAGGTTCGGGTTTTGGGGGTATGAAGGGAAGGACATTAGATTTTAACTCGTTTCTAAGGATTTGCTGTTCAATGTAAGCTGCTTCGTCTGACATTTCTTTTAGAGTTGCGAACCTTCTATACTTAATTGCTTCCCTGATTTCGTTTTGCATGCCTTCTACAAAGAGGGGTTTTATGATCATTTCTTGTGCGTCTGTGTTAAAGTTAGGGTAGGCGAGGGTTGCGAGATGTTCTAGATCAAATAAGAATTCCGTTACTGTTTCTGATCGCTTTTGTTTTCTTTCGCGTAAGAATTGTTGATGTAGCTCATTATCTCTATCGTTTGGGAAAAATGCCTGTAATGCGACTTTATACTGCTCGTATGTGTGGGGAGGGTTTTCGGAATTTGCTAAACTTTTGAATTTTGCCAATGCGGCTCCTCCTAAATGAATCTCTAGACATGCCAACTTTAACTGTACGTCTGTATCTTTCATGCCTTGGAGTGCCATGAACTGTTCTAATCTTTTGTTCCATTCACCAAAATGTTGGGTCACTCCGCCCGTGAATACTGTAGGTTTCGCGTAGAAATTGTTTGCCATGTTATTACCAATGTTTGCTGTTCTTAGATCGTCTATTAGGGTAGGGTTTACTGTATTCTGATTCAATTGTGTGCGTAGGGTACGAAAATGTTCTGAAAACAAATCGTTTATCTGTTCTCTAACGATTTCTCCTAAATGACCTTGCGTTTGGTGGGTCATTCTTGGTTTACGTTGGGATTTCTGCTTAAATGCTTCAATTTTTGCTTCACGCTGTATTCGTTTAAATGTATCGCTTAATGTCTCGTTGGAGGGGATTTCCAGTTTGCTTTCTACGAATACTGTCTTACTGTAGGAAATGATTACTACTGTATTATCTAATGCTTCTAAATGCCCGGATAAGAGTACACCTAATTGGGGGCAGGGAGTTCCACTGGTTAACGTAATGGTATGGGCACCAAAATATGTAACGACCAGATTTGTGTGAGGTACTTTACTTCTAACCAATTGGTCGATACGGCGGGGAAACAGGGCACGGGCGGTACAATACGGGGCGATAATATACTGCTTTACAATACTCGACGGCTGCTTTAGACGTCGATACGACAATGATACGATAACGCGGCGAGTATACACAGCTTAATTGCTTCTGAATAAAAATGAGACTCGCTCTCAAAACAATGCTTGCAAATACGGGCGCGGGGTCGAAAAATTGAACGATACAAGAACGAATAAAATCACGCTTTGCTTCTTCTTTTATACGGCGATTCTGGACACTCCCTGGGCGTCACGGGAGGTCGAGCTTCTGTCCATCTTCTTCCGCCAATCGTCGTTTCCTGCTACGCTTTTTATGCTTTCTTAATTACGCCTCTCTAATGCTTTTCTGGTACTGTATGCTTTCTGTGCTTCGCTTGCTTTCTACAGTGGGCTTGGCCACACCTTTGTGCTTCTGTGCATGCTTCCTGTATCGGTTTCTCTGTATACACATGTTTTGTGGGGCCGCCGCTACCGTTACACTTGAGACTACTGTACGGCGGGGCTTCTACGCATTTTACTGTGTGCAGGTGTTGTTTACGATTTTTACTGGGGATTACGGTAGCTGTGGAATGTGTAGTTTAGTGTGGGTTCTAGGGGAACAGCTGCCGTTTGTGCAAATTAATTAGGGCGTCTTAATTGGGCTACCAGGGTGTGAACGGATCAAAATAAAGTACTTCACGTAATTTTGTAGGAATGTTTGGGTGTGAATCCCAGACACCCTTGAGACGATAAAATGTGAAAATTAATAATATTTAATAAATGTCTATACATACAGTATGCTACATATTTACAGTACTGCTTTAGCAGGTACGTTACATCCCTATGTTTTATTTCTTCTCTTTCTTTTTCTTTCTTTTCTTCTTTTCTTTTCATTCCTTGTTCTTTTCTTTTCTTTTTTTCAACTTATCTTTATTTTTGAGATACAGGATCGAACGGATTTACAAGTACCATTCGCTTTTTAGAAGACAAAAAAGATTTCTCGTGATCTGAATTAATTACAAACTTTTCTGAATATACAATATCATAAATCTAATAGCATGTATATCGGGCATGCACGACAAAAATGTTTCACGGGGACGGTCCTCCGATTTTTCTTCGGGAGGTTTTGGGGGGAGGAGAGTGAGCCAAAAACAAAAAAGCTCCACAAGCATGTTTTGCATATATGGTGCATAAAAATAATCGAAACAATATTCTACAGTAAAGTTCAGGGAGGGGGAGCTTTTTTGAGGTCACGCAGGGGTCCAGGGTTTCAGGCAGAGGGTTTACCCCCTCCCTACCCTACCCTTTGTGTATGCAGGATGTATATATTCACATTTCACGTTTGTCCAATTTTGTAACACCACCACCAACTTTAGCCGTTCGCCGTTGCTGTTTGATCGGCTGACCGTCGCTGGCAGTCGATACCGAATTGTACTTCGTACGTCTCGACGACAAACTTCTCACCGAACTCACTAACGTCGATGTGAAACTGGATAAACCGAACATCCGTCGACCGTTCGGCGACGAACGGCACACTAATTGGCGGAGATTCGTCCGAAAATGTTTGCTCGACAAACAATAGATTGGAAAATTGACGATTTTGCTAACGGAAACTGTACTGTTCACGATCTGAATGCAAAATAATGTAGATATTTTGGAGCCAAACGATGAAAGCTAGTTTCATATAGAAACACTTCAATAGCTTATTACTGTATTGAATTTCAAAAAATCGTCAAACGCAATTGACATGTCAAAATTGCGCATGCCCTGATTGACATGCATGTGATTTGAACTCTGTTTTTCTTATTATCTAAGTAATTTAGCAGACCAACAAATTCAAGACGTTCATCGAACAATGTAGATCATACTGTGGTTGGACAGCAGACTCAATGAATGTAGACAACAAATGATATTGCTAAGGATGTAATATCCTGACTTTAGGATATCTGTAAAATACCGTACTAATGTTCATTCACAGGTTGTGCACAAAACTGCGTTACTGTAACTTCGTATATCAAAGAATCTCCTCGGCCTGCTACAATATCACTCCCTCTTTATCACAGCTGAACATAAGTCCTGACGAGAGGATTGGATCACAGTCAAGATGAAAGCATGATACGATTTTGAAGTCAGTAATTAATGCAAGTTATGGAATCGATACTGATCTTTCACCCAGAGACATTAACGTATAAATCTGATGACAAACGTTTTTTAAGAAACTACTGAAACTTTTAAATATATAGCGTTCTAAAAAGTATAGATTACAGGACTTCCAGTTGAATTAAGTACTTTTTTGTTGTAGTTACTGACAAAATACATAAAATTTGATTTGTAAGTGACTTTCAAAGCATCCAAAGAGAATTTTTTAGAGTTTTCGTTTTTGTACTTCTATTCCATATCTTTTTTGATTATTTCTCCCCATCGAAAGTTTCTGCGACTATTTCGAGAGAAACATCCAATTTAAAGTGCATTTCGTCCAAGAAATAGATGTTTAAGTAAACAAAAATTTAATTTCAATGTGAAAATTTTTTCTTTATGTGTTGCAATGTTTGCAATGTTGATCTAAATGACTTGCCCATAAATTTTTTCATTTGCTATATTCAGTCATACTGAGCAATCTGGAAACATCCTGAAAAATTCAGTAACGTGTACGAAACTGGGGAAAGAAAATATGTTGGTCAATTATTTGTGTCGCTTCAAACGTCAACCAAGTCCAGAGACTTTCTCAGTATTTTCTCGCATTACCATGTGAATTTGCTTTTGAGTAACTATTCAGAATGGTCATGTATTCGACGTGCATGCGGAGAACTTGATGCAGAAATTCTCATAGATTCAAGACAATGAAATAACAACCAATCAACAGATTAAGGGCGCCTTGGTGAATCTGAAGATGATTTCACCACAAAAAGTATGCTTTTGAACCGGAATGGAAGAAGTTCTCAATGCTTGAAATATACGGTTTCTAATCAAAAATATGATACAAAAAATAGACTATAGACCTACCGACTATAGTCTTTTTGCCAAATGAGCCTCGCGATGACGCGATGACCAAATGACGCGCAGAAAATGGTTCGTGCAAATTATAAACAACCTGCGTATGCAGACACCTTTTTTTCTAGTTGACTGTAGCAGTTCGGGCGAACATGTTGAGAAAAAAGATTTCCGCCTACGATGCAGGTTTGTTGTCTGCTTACCAATTTTTGCGAATCATTTTTGCTTTTCGAAGTTCGTTTTAAAATGGACAGACTGTAATGCTTATTTTGCTGACATTGGAAAAAATTCTAACGAAAGAATTTTGAAATCCATAATCTTATAATGCATCCGATAGTTATAATGCCCAGTGGACCTTATTCACACTAAAATTTGCATATATGTAAATCCACCTGCAAACAAAGAGGCATAAGACATGCGAATGCATTTAATCTGAGAAATGTAATATTGACAGTTCACGTGATCTGCTATTCAGTCTATTATTCGTTGAGTCTGAATTTCCGCAAAGTATGAATAGCTCAGGAATGGTAACGGAATGAGATCCGTTCGCGAGTACGTGAGAAGCAATTTTTAGATCATGGTGTGCTTAATCAGATTCAATTTTGCGCTCGTTAGTATCTATCGTAGTTGCTGTATATGCCTAACCATTGTATTCTAGTTTTTTTGCAAATTTTGGTTAAGACTCTTTCGGGAAGAATGACTTATTTGACATTATTCAGCTTTGGGCTACCGAATGCATTATAACTTTTCTGATATTGGGATTTACACCTCATGGCATTTTTAAGGTCAACATGGTAGGTCTGTGCTACCTTTTTCGTCAGATGCAGTGCCAACTTTGCAGGCTTTTTTACGTATTATGAATTTTGTGTCCTTTTGCATTGGTCATAAATGTTATATTTTTATAAATGAGTTATATTTACGATTTTGTTTTTCGCAGATTAGTCCTTCAATCCAGTTTAATGATAAACTTTGCTTAACCTACAGCACAAGAGAGAGGAAAGTATTTGGCAATTGAGTAGATACTGCCTGATATGAAACAGGACAATCAGGAAATAATAAGCGAACCACCGAAGAAATGATCCTAACAATGCTGCAGAATTTTATCTTTTTATTCTTTCCTTCAAAGGTTCCTGCATTAGCTTTGAAAGCAGCATCGCGATTCGAATACCCTTGAGGAGCTACACAGATCCAAAGAAAGCAAAATCCTGAAAATTGCTCAGAAGTCAATATTTTTGTTTTGCATTTTTGTGTTTCCATAGAGTTGATTCAGTATCTCGATACTGGAACCAGAAAATACATTTAAAAGGCGACAACTTTCTGAACACGTTGTAACAAAACAGTGATTTATGATTTTGACTGCATTTTCATGGACTTGATAAATTTTGTTCAATTCCGTTGAGTCACCCTTCGCCTAATCAAATCTCACAAAATTGATATCATTCACCTGAAAAAGAAAAATCATAAAGCTCGCTGTGTGAATTGTTGCAGTAAACTTTAGATTAGAATTAAGCACAATATATTTTCTATCTGTGACTGATCTAAACATATCATAGTGGAAAGATGAAAAGATGTGCGCGAACGTGCCACTTGCAATCAATTGAAAGTCATTGAAGTTAAGATGTGGTCTCCAACGGTTCATATTCTTGCAAATTTTAGGGCTGAATTCAGGAGAATACATCCGTCGAGTTTGTTTGATGAAAAAGTCAAAGACAAAAAATGAAAAGAACATATCCAGAAAAGTGTCCGTGTATTGCATTTTTTAAAATGATCGATGCGACGTTGGAGCAGTATTCGAAGCATTTACCAGTCCCAAAATCAGCAGCACCGGCGGGTGCGGTGCCTGTGCCTGGGACATCCCTACTATGAATCTAATTATTTTACAAACTGCAGTAAGACAATATGTACTAACATGCCCAATTTTACGCCAACATAAATCGATCGTATCGATACCAGTCGTGTCGCACTTCCACGATTGCACGGCCGGGTAGAACAAGATAACAGCATGAAGGAACGCCGAAGGTGCCGTCAACACCAAATAACAAACCACCATTATGGCCGTCATGATGGCGATTTTTCGCTCGGCTGAACGACTCCTATCAGCGGCGGTCGTACAGCCGCCACCGCCGCTGTTGGTAGATGTTGCAGCGTAATGGCGACGTATGGTGCGCCCGTTGTCCTTGCGCAAATGAACGATCAGGCATATGTTTAGAATCAGCATCAAAGAGAAAGGAACGATAACATTGATTATAGGCGCTGCTGCCGCTGACATGTACTGTAAAGAGAAGTATATAATAATTTATTTATTTTGAAATGGCAAACAATCAAAAATGGATAAGCACGATGTTGCGCGTTTTATTTCGATTCAGAGGAAATTCGGATTTTTTCTACAGTATAAAGCTTTTCCATTTCGTGAAAATAGCGCACCAAGTTGAACATACTTTTTTCGTTGTTCCTGTATCTTTCATTTCAAAGTAAAAGGAACATTAGCGCATACCCGACATTCCACTTCTGACAATACATAAATCGTTACTTAAGGAAAATCTGGAGGAGGTCAACCAAATTTTAAGCGTATATAACTCGGTCAGAAATTAAGGTGTTTGTGTTCATTAATAGTTAACATTATTTATGAATAGTTCTCGAATGATATCCAATTTATTGCGTTACAAGAAAAAAATTTCTGCCTGCCTAGAAAAGTCACTTTTTAATGGGTTCAAACACCCAGCTGGATGAGGTCAAGCATTTTTTGGAGGAAGTAAAATATCATCCCTATCTCCACGCCGCCGGACTTATAACTTAGGGCTTTGTCAAAACATCACAAAATGACTCAATTCGGTAATCAGTCAACAGATTTTGTTGGAATGTATCCAAAAAACATGAGTTAGAATGTTGTATCTAAGCTTTTGAGGAAGTGGAAGAGTTGGAGGGGTTAAAAACTTATTTCGAATAGGTAATTAAACGCAAATAAACAGTGGATAACTGTGAGGAATCAACATGGGATTACAACTCTCAAAAAAATTTTGATTATGTCAGACTGCAAATAATATCAATTGCAAATTAAAAAAGAAGCTACAGTTTTTCCACCCACTAAAGAATTTCTAAGTTGTTAAACTTTTTGCGGGAAAAGTTTAATGACACGATTTTGGACTTTTGCATTTTGAACTTAAAAATTTTTATGAATCAGTATAATTAAGGTCAAAAAAGTTTCTTAGTGCGTAGTGCTGAGAAAAATTTGCATTTCAAAATTCCAGAAAACAAAAGAATCTATGTTTTCGATGTCCAAGTACAAAGTTGTATTACATTATGACTTCACAGATTTTATCAACTTTGTTTCAAACTTAGTCAGTGCAACATCATTTATTTGCTTCAGAATAGGAAAAACATACGACAGCAATCAATTTTTTGTGTAACATTTATAAAAACATTTGAATGAACTGAAGTTTTCCTTGAATTCGTCTGTTAAAATCGCAAAGATCCTTGAGAGAACTGATCACATTGGATTATTTCCAAGTTCAAAATGAATGATTTAAAAAATTGTATATCGTGCTACAGCATACTAAAGAGAATTTTCTTGATAAAATGATAATCTGAAACCACAAAGCAAGAATTCTATGAGGATAATAGAACTTGGGAGAGTATCTGATAATGAGGTCAAAGTACACTTAATTAGAATAAATAACTTAAAAAGCAAACTGATCAGCTCTCGGGAAAATTTCGGTACTTTTAGTCTCTAACTTGCAAGAAAGAGGCCCGTCTTCAGTACTCTACTCCCAAATTTTTGTTTTCACCCTGTTCATATACAAAAAGTATGTTTCTTCAACTGATAGTCATCCAGTATAATGCATACTTCATTCAGTTCTAGCTGGAGGTCTTTTTGACACATAACTGTGAATGTTTATTGGAGAATGATTAAGATGAGAGTCAGTTTCCAATATTTCAACGATGTTCACAGAACAAGACTTTTTAATAATCTTATCATCAACTGCTCCGCCAATTTGTATAACTATCTTGCGGATCGTACTACAAGGAAGTTCGGGTATGTTTCAGGTAAGTTAACTGGGAAAATTCGAATTACTCCAATTTGGTTTGAATACTAAGTTAAATTGAAAATTTTTAGTTTTTAATCCTTAGCACCTGGGAAGATAGTGGGGCTCAAAACTTTGGCACAGTTAAACCAACTTCACTAAAAACTCCATTTGTTATGGTTGAATCCAGGGTATCCTTTTTCCTACCCTTTTTTGGCCAATTCCTTTGTTTCTATAGATCAAGAAGTCAGCTATAGCCTGAAGTGATTTTTCAATCCTCCAGCTTATTTTTCAAATATAACACCTTCATAAGTTATCTAAATTAATGACTAGTTCGGATGAAAATATGCTCCGCTCACTCGAAAATTCCATCCTTTCCTTGGCGCCACTTGTGATAATGCATGAATCGTCACGTTAGTTTTGCAATCTACTGTTCGTTGATACTTGTAATTTCCGTATTCGTAAAGGTTAAGTAAAAGGCACAAAGTCCAAAGCATGGCCAATGTAATGGCTATTCTTGTTCTAGTCCAGAAAAGTTGAACTTTTAAAGGTTGCATGACCGCCTGTAATCTTTCGATGGTAACTAAAACGGCTGACCTGCCAAAGAAAAAACACGTGATCGAATTTCTCAGAAACTACGTCAAGTTTCTAAAGATGCATCTTCAATATCATAGTTCATATTTAAAGCAGGAAATCGTGTTGGAAATTGCTACCGATCACACTTTTAACACTGTTGTAACGACAACTGATCAATTCTACTCACCATATAGAGACAACGGAACACCATCGGTTGAGAACACTCAAGGTAATTTGCGATTGGGTGTACCATTTATTGAACGGTTCACTCTCGTAAAACACGGCGTGAACGTTGGAAAATGTGGGGAAGCACAAGATGCAAAATATGATGTCGGCCAGAGCCATCGTGCCCAGGAACCACGCGCATCGGAGTTTCATTTTCACCAATACTAGAATATTCAGAACGTTGGACATGATACCGATTGTCCATATAAAGGGTCCGATGTAAGCGAAAAAGAAAGCCGAAATTGATTCATTGTATAAGTTGAGACTGTGCGGCCTGCAAATCTTGCTTGTATTGTTGAAATCCATCGCTGGCGGTATAAGAAAAAAATAGTCAGGGATGTGGAAAGCTACAGTATACGCTACAAGGATTAAGACAATCCCCATTCAACTAGATTATGAACTCTAATTTTATGACAGCGTCCAGCTTTGACGGGTTGGGCCGATAGAAATATACATGATTTTCACTTATCACAATTCCAACGGTGGAATACTTGTAAGACACATCCTTTCATGTCGCAGGAAAGAAACAGATTTCCTGGATTATTGTGAGGAAATACATGAGTCCCGACAAGAGCTGCAGGGATGTGTACCATAGTGAATGGAGACGCGACCGATACCGACAGGTACTGATTCTGGTAAGTCATCCTCAAAAATGACCACTGCTTATCAGCTGATAGTGACCTATTATAAAATTCGAATGTCCGCTTACCTCGAAGATCCCGATACGTCTAACGTTCCGTTACCTTGAATGAAGCATAAAATCCCCGTTAGCTCGAAAAATGTTATTTTTCTTCAAAAGGATTTTTATGCTAAGCATTCCGTTACCTCGAATGTAGAACTAAGCCCGAGCCTTAGCCTAAGCCTGAGCTCAGGCCTAAGCCTAAGCTTAAGCCTACCCCTAAGCCTAAGTCTAAGCCTAAGTCTAAGCCTAAGCCTAAGCATAAGCTTAAGCCTACCCCTAAGTCTAAGACTAGGCCTAAGCCTAAGCCTAAGCCTAAGCCTAAGCCAAAGCCTAAGCCTAAGCCTAAGCCTAAGCCTAAGCCTAAGCCTAAGCCTAAGCCTAAGCCTAAGCCTAAGCCTAAGCCTAAGCCTAAGCCTAAGCCTAAGCCTAAGCCTAAGCCTAAGCCTAAGCCTAAGCCTAAGCCTAAGCCTAAGCCTAAGCCTAAGCCTAAGCCTAAGCCTAAGCCTAAGCCTAAGCCTAAGCCTAAGCCTAAGCCTAAGCCTAAGCCTAAGCCTAAGCCTAAAGGCCCTGTCATACTTCACCGCGCGGCGCCGCGCGGCGCCGGTTGTCCTATTCATACTAACAGGCGGCGCCGTACGGCGCCGCTTTTTTACTTTTGGATTTTGCTCTTCTCAAAAAATGTGTATTGGTTTAGTTGAAACCTGACGGGGCGCCGCAAAAATTACAAACACCTATTCATACTTCAAAGGCGGTACCGCGCGGTGAAGTATGACAGGGCCTTAAGCCTAAGCCTAAGCCTAAGCCTAAGCCTAAGCCTAAGCCTAAGCCTAAGCCTAAGCCTGAGCCTAAGCCTAAGCCTAAGGCTAAGCCTAAGCCTAGGCCTAAGCCTAAGCCTAAGCCTAAGCCTAAGCCTAAGCCTAAGTCTAAGCCTGAGCCTAAGCCTAAGCCTAAGCCTGAGCCTAAGCCTAAGCCTAAGCCTAAGCCTAAGCCTAAGCCTAAGCCTAAGCCTAAGCCTAAGCCTAAGCCTAAGCCTAAGCCTAAGCCTAAGCCTAAGCCTAAGCCTAAGCCTAAGCCTAAGCCTAAGCCTAAGCCTAAGCCTAAGCCTAAGCCTAAGCCTAAGCCGGAGCCTAAGCGTAAGCCTAGGCCAAGTTCTTAGTCTAAAACTCTTAAGCCTAAGTCTAGGTCCAAGTTTAGACCTTAGCGCCCAAGCCAAAGCCTAGGCCCAAGCCAAAGCCTAGGCCTAAGCCTAAACCTAAGCCGAGCCTAGGCTTAAGTTTGAGGAAGCTGAAAATAAAAACATGAAATTACACGAAATTTTTATATTCGCCTTTAATTATTATTTGATATAACGTGATGTTAGTGTCGGACTTGTGTAATAACACCTGTAAATCATTGTTAGAGGTAACGGAAATTTCGAGGTAATGGGATCTTTGAGATAATGGGACGTTGGAAGTAAGGCGAGACGACCCAATCAGCCATTTGAAAAAATCAATAGTCATTATGGCTCCTGTTTCCAACTGTTTCTGAAACATAGGCACGTCTACTAAAAATCTAAGAAAGTGACGTCACATAGCAAACGTTAATTAGGCGATAATGAAACGACATAAATTAACGATAAAGTAAAGTAATAGGCGAACTAAATTTATGGTTCAAAATTGAAATTTTCAATTTTGGGATAGAAATTTCAGCGAAAAAATACACCTCAGTATCTACACCTACAACATGTAAATTCTGGCAAGCTGTACCATCATCCAACAGAATTGGTCTTTGTGACGTTCTTTTTTGCTCATCCTACTTTATATTCTGAAGATCATTTGCAGCGTAAACATGCCGAAATGAAATGATTATACTAAAATTTGCATCGGGAAGAGTGGAATTTTTTTCAAAAGAAAACAAAAAAAAGTATTAATTCTAATTAAATTCAATTTGAAAAATGAGAAAAAAAATTATTGAAGTGTGTGGGGCAAATGATCCTAGAAGAGGGATGACAGCGATGAACGAAAAACGATCGAATTGTCGCATGAATCGTGCAATAATAATGTATGATCCTTCAAGAGTTCCATAGGTGGTAGGAAGACTTTTTCGAATTCATGCATAGATAATGTTGTCATTCATTTCCTCTGCAGTTGGATTCATGCTGAGTTTTCAAAACATTAAGCCACATTTTCTGAGAAGTTCGACCTTGTCTAATAATAAGCCAAAAATTAATTATCCTGAAAGACTTAATGAATGAGTAACCTGAAGTTCGAAAAAAAGTGTTGTAGCATTTTTTGAGGAAATTGATAATATAACAGACAAAGAAAGACATTTCAGTCGAATACTAATTTTGAGCTACTTTGGCTCAACATACAGTTTCTATGATTCAGTGAGATTTTCGTACCCTTTAGGGACCTTATCCAGGTTTGAACATAAAATTTGCTAAATGCCATTAATTAGATCTCCTACCTATATAAGACGCTGGAAATACTTAATGCATCCAATAAGACAAACATCAGAAGAAAATGTGAGTTGGAATACTAAAAAATGTGATTGGTCTAGCCGCAATAGTAAACGGGATATCTCAAATGACTCAAAAAATATCTCAAAAAAATTTGAAAATTTTTACTAAAGTCACTGAAATCCAATAATAATTTGACTTCAATTTATGAGAAAAGACAAGTTATTGTAATGTTTCTGTTTTTTGAATGTCTGTTTCTGTTCAAAAACACCCAACAGACTATTCCCTTCTAAATTTTCTTCTACTCAACTTGATTCGATATTTTTGTAATAGAGAAAAAATTATCGGTGTACCACATTGAGATCCATTCAAAAACATTATTTTTTGTATACCAAAGCTGAATTGGAATTCCAATTCAGAAAAATTATTTTTTGATCCTTCAAGTTTCCTCAAAAACACAGCATATTTATTGTAAATTCAGTACGATGATACACAAAAAAATCTTGTCATCTCTTTCGTCTTTCTTATACAAATGTCGATGCCACAAGAGGTCGTTGCGTCGACCCTCCTTTGCCTTTCTGTTTTCCGACACTTTTCTTCGAACTACTACTCTTGCTTCTTTTTGGGCTTTTGGCAACTTTGCCGCTTCCTTTCGCTCGTTTAGGTCCCGGCGTTTTGGCCCCAATAGGTCCCGACATTTTCGCCCCTTTAGGTCCCGATGTTTTGGCACCTTTGGGCAGTGGCACTTTCGCCCTCATGACGTTGCGCTCTTTCCGAATAATCATCACATCACTCCCTTCCTCGATGGCTGAATCAATTGTAAAAAGGTTTGTCCAGTAATTAATGGAATCTCTAGAATTTAGTAATCAGATAATCTTGAAATAGAATGTATTCTAATTCTATTTTCTTTAATTTTTGCTATACACCAGGACCCATTTTCCTATGGCTGGAAAAGTAGGCCTTACAGGACTATCGTACAAGTGCCCACCTTACAGGAAATGTGCTGTTTGGCTGCTTTTGCGGCCTAGCGGATGCCACATTCCACATGCTAGCTTCTGACTGATAAAGCAGGACTTGTTCGGCTACCTATCTTGGAATATACCCAGCTTCTCATATGACTGTTGGGGATGTACTTACGGTAGCGGTCTTCCAATATCTATGCAAAATTGGTGAATTGGGCAAAGCCACTATTTGACCCAGAAAAGAATAATTTATCATTCATTATACTTTCTTAGATAGTGAGTAAATCGCGTCTACACACTGAATTTTGTGTTTACTTTCACCCAATAAACTGAACTTCGAAGCCACACTTAATTTGAATATTATTATTGTTCAATATTGTTTATTATTATTATATTCTCACACAGTTAGCAGAGGAGAATACCGGAACTGAATACCAAGGCAGGACACAGTCTACTTGGACATTGTCTTAGTGAGTTATTTCTATTTTTGTGTTAGCTTTTAGGAAGCATATGGGGCAACCCTGATTGCTTTTCCATTGCAAGGGTTAGTTATTTCAGTTACTGGTTAGTGATTGAAGGTTGTGCTTAGTTCTGCTAGAAAACTGTTGCTCTGTGTTTATCTGATTACTTATAGGAAGCTCCTTTGAGTGACCTATGGTAATTGGTTGGATCAAACCAATAGACCTTTTGGTTATATTGCTGACGTCTTTGAACTTAAACAGAGATCCAGACATAGCACGATGCACCTTATTACCAAGGTGCAAACTAACTGGGATGTGTAGACCCTGGCAGAAGTGTTCCAAGCTTGCCTACACAATTTATCGACTACCTGCGGATGAAAGGCTTGTCTGCCTAGGCGAGCTACCTGAAAAATCCGGGTTACATCCGAGATTGAACCTGAATCTCAAGACTGATAATTGAAGATGATAACATCTAGACCTAGACGGCCTAGTTTATCAAATTCTGTACTGAACAGACTAAAGTTCTATCCCAAACTGTTGACTTGGTAGTACAAATCAATAGCACTAACATTGACAGACATAAACTTGAAAGAGTTTGATCTAATCGATAATGAAATCGCAGTGTAAAAACAACGAAGAACTTATGAAGCAAAAGATCAGGAACATATCAGATTCAAATAATTTTGACACTTTTGGTTTTTAAAGCGCAGAAAAATTCACCTTTTCATTTCTCGACTACCACATTTCATTTTCGTTTGTACGAGTACAAAAGTTCCGTTCGTACCTCAGTCCTCCCCAAACAAAGTGAAGTACAAAAAACAATGACAGCATGTGATTGGCTCAAAATGCTGCACAAAAAGTTCAGATCAAAAATTCTGACGATTGTTCGTGCTTAGGCTGCGTAAGACAACTTACCGAATACCTGCATCAACGCACAAGCGACCAGTATAAAACAAACAAGGGTAATCTGGAAGGGTTCACAATATTCATTTGAAGTATTGCAGAAGAGGAATTATTTCAGGAGAAAGTTTTTATTTTATGCTTGGTGAAGTGATACTCACTTTCATGATTAAAAGAAAGAACCAGCTACAAAAGAACTGAATATTCGAATAAAACAATATCGACCAGTGTATATATAATGCTAACGATTCACGAGCATTATTATTCGACTACTGTAGATGATTTCCATTATTTGCTCATGAAACAAAATTCGCACTCAAAGTCGAATGCTGTTGTTGCAAAATAGGAAGAAAGAGAAATGCTTTCAATGTTATATTAGAGCATCAACATTTTTATGCTTATCAATATTCAATCATAGAATGAAAACTTTCGTTTATCTTTATGAACTAGCTCACGGCTATAGATATAGTGAAACTTTAGAACTAAGGTTGAACCCTTAAAAGAGAAAGAATCCGAGGGGACAAGTTTCTGGCAGTTTCGCAGAAATTATAAAATTCTAAGACCTGTCCTTGCTAATAGCTACGTTTTTTCTTTTTTAGGCAATGCCACATTCATGGACGATGGACAGGAACATTGTAGGATTAATCAGTAAATATTCAGACGCCAATCTCAGAATCAGGACACAATAAGGGCAATGGTGTCTGAAAGACCACTATAGCAACTTGAAAACAAAATGAAGACACCAGCATGATCCTATCTGTTTGCATTGATGTTTGAAAAATCAAAAAAATTTAAACGTCCATGAATCAATCAAGACTTGAGCAATTTCGATGGAATTTTGAAGTTCGCAATCATTCTGCTCAAGGTCCGATAATCCGCAATCCCTAAGGGAAAAGTTCAATAGTTTTTAAGAAAGCAGTGGTGAAAATTCCCTGATGTTTCCATGTCAGTAGAATGATTCTCGTTTTTCATTTGAAAATGTCGAGAGAAAATAGGAAGTTAAAGCTCCAAAACGTATCTACAATGAGAAGATATCGGCAGCTTTGAGAATACTCTCTGACAGGATCGACCATCGAGCAGCTAACTTTTGTTTCTTTTTTTTATAAAATGCTTCTAAATTGAAGAACACCAAAAACTATAAAAAAACCAAAAAATTGTTGAAGATTTCTTGAGTTGTCGAAGATTCATTTACAAAAAATAGTTTATCAGTCGTCGTATGATACTCCACATGAATAACTGACTTGTGCATTCTTTTTTGTGTTTTTTTCTTATTTTGCCCAAATAAATGATTTTTCTGCTTTTCTACGCCACAATTGTCAAAAAGCAGCCGTTTTATGAGACTTTTGGCTATTAGAAAGCTGTTTCTACATAGATTAATCAGTCTATCATCAGATTAAGTTACTTACTGCTTAAACGGCTGAATACTTTACCTAAGAAAAAAATAATAAAGTTTAAAATAGAATTGATACAGTAATCATTGGTGAGTTGAGTATCGTAAAGTACTTGCTTTCAACTCTTATCGGAAAAATATTATTTGAAAAAATTGACCATAGTATGAGGTTTAGAAACAATAGGATTGTTCCTCCAATGAATAATTCAATGAAAGTAGTTGCACGCAACAATTTATTTGGTAGCATATACCTCTTAGCTACAGCTTCATCCTAAATTCTCGGGTGCGCACTAACTAAACACCAACCAAAGTAACCCTATAAAAATGTATTTTCTTGTTCCTCTTTGGATAACTATGCTCCCGGAAGTTATTTATTAACTATGGAAGTTGTTGGTAAATCGAATAACTGAATCTTACGAGGAATTCTGAAATTGCGCATACTATAATGCATAGAAAAAGGAGTAATGTAACACGCCCCCTTGGACTTCTTTAGGGTAAAATTCACATGAATGTGTTTTTCCATGCTCGATTCAAACCATCACCGTAGCATATTTAATGGAAAAGCATGCGTTCGATGTATCATCGAGTGCAATAATGCCCACGTGACTAATTATCGACCTCTGATGGTTTCTGAGATACGCTTTCTGAATACCTGTTTTGATCAAACACGACTACTCTATTCGTTTTAAAATGTTCGATGCAGCGGGGGCTGCAGCCAAACTTTTATTCAAAATTGAGGAAGACTCATTGACTCTATTCATTAAATTTTTCGTTTGATGCAAACTCGTTGATGATCATTCTATTCAATCATTTCGAGATTATAGAATTTGATTTCAATATTTCTAGTTCTCTTCTACCCTGATCCTTACAGTAGGTATGAATTTTTCTCTGGGATTCTACGAAGCCTGCTCTGTGAGAGAGCGTTACATATTACTTGTGTGTTGTTGCCAGGTCTAGGCAAGCACAGTTGCACTTTATCCGAGCCCTAGCCAATGAGTATTTCTAACTAGTTCTCGAACTAAAATTCTTCATCTCCAAGGAAAGACTTTCTACTCGAATTTTTATCACATTATGCCAGATTTCTGGGTGAAGAAGGTCCACTAGGAAAAGCACCCACGATAACATTACTCTAATTGCGATTTGCTATTGAATGCATTATTGCATGTGAAATTTCATAATTTACACAATTTCACTCGTCAACGTGATTCAATAATCATACTGATTCGTTTAGAAAAATCAAATCCCGAAGAGGATTCGACCGGATTTCATTCTTGCAGTATATCAATAAATTACAATTCAAATTACAGTCGATTTGTTCTCAAAGGAGCTTGAGAATGCAAAAATATCCATATGGCGAACGAGAATTTGAATTTTTGTTTTTATGTGTACATTTTCGTGACTTCATGCGTGTTGCATCAAAAGCACAGTGTTTGCATCAGTATTTATTGCGCATGTCCGAACATTATCGAATCCGTTAACTGTCAACATTTAATTCAATACTCATGTCAAAAAACACACTCCATCTGTTGTTAATGAACCTGTCATTTGAAACTGCATCTGAAGATGCATTACAATATGCTGTAAAAGTTTAATTTCATTTTTATGCTTAGAATCAAGATAAAATTTTTTAATCTATCAAGGAGAACGTATAAAAATATTCAAATTTGTACTCAGTGTGCAAACTATACGTGTTCATACGTCATTTTCCCGGAATCACATTGCACGCCTTTTTAGGTGAGTTAGTTTGTCCTATATCTTGCGGTAACCAGACTAGATTTGAGGTTTCGGTATTTTGTGTTCGATAGAGGAATTGCTATAGTACCATATTTCAAAATTTCCTTCATGTTCGGAAAGTTCGGACTGATTGGTATTTTTGGGCAAGAATACACACATTTTTGTTGTTTACATGTTTTGCAGAAAAATAGTAAAATTTGTTGAGAGTGGCCACAGCAGCCACCTCAACTACCAATTGTTGCAAAAAGAGAGCAACTCTCCCGTTGCTCGGTTGTCTCAGTTGGTTACAGCGTGCGGACGGTAGCCGCAAGGTCCCGGGTTCAAGTCCCGGACCGAGCCTAACTTTTACTGAAGCCCCGAATAACGGGAAAAGGTTGCCTCAACAAATTTCACAGAAAATACTGGCTGACGAGGCAAGTTCTGAATAAACAAAATCCCTCACGAGGACTATTATCTATGAAAGCGTGATTTCAATTCATTTAGAAGCCAATTTTGGATCATTCTACACCTATCAATCAGGGAAGCATTGAAAATAGCAAATTTTCCACGAAACACTACTACTTTTTCTCATGCTCATCAAAATGAAAGGTTGTAGCTTAGAAACCAGTCGTTCATTGTTTAGGTCGTTCAGTTTGAATTTGTGTTCAAGCCTTTTTTACTAATTTTGAAACAGAAATTAAATAAAATTGCCATAATGAAAAAGCAGTGGTTTACTATGAATAAGTATAGCTCATGGTATAAAAATAGCTATAGACATGAAACTTGAATGTAATAAACTATAGTCTGTTTTTTTATTAAATGCTCATAAAGAAAAAATTGACAAAAATTAGCAATGTCATTGGAGTCGTTCACATTAACCTTTGACCATAAAGTTTTTTACTCCAAAAATTGTTAAAGGTTAGTTGAGTATTCTCACGGGTTTTCAGCCTTATACTACATATAGTTTAGCCGAAAATCTTAAAAATCTGAAACAGTACTTGCTTTTCACTCTTATTATATGGAAGCATTTCAAGAAAAATATACTATACAGTACTGGGCGCCAAGAAATGATAGTCCCTACAAAAGTCAACTTACACATACAACAGAAAATATTTTGTGCATTGTAGAACATTCCATTCTGCGTCGAATGATGATTTTTTCATAATAAAATCTCCGTGAATTGGAATCTCGTTGATCAAAAATAAAGCATATAGTTCAAATTTTAAATTTTAAATGAATCGAATCAAAAGTTTGTCTTCGTTCGGCAGACCTTTGAATAATTCCATATCATATTCTAGTTTAATTTATATCGTATCTAAAGTTTTCGACAATGTTCCCCAAGAATAGCGGCCAATTTTGGATTCCATCTGCATGAGTCTTTCGACTTTGTCTTCCACACTTTCATCAAGCTTTCCGGTCGAGTTTAAATCGGCACTTTTTTCAGGCAAAAGATTTTTGCCAAAGAAACGTTTGGTTTTTTAAGCCTTACTAGGGAAATTGGGGTATTCTCATGTGAGCGATTTCCAAGTGAGCGAATTCCTATGTGAACGAATTCCCAAATGGCGATTCTCAATGGAGCGAATTCCCAAATGAGTCAATTCCCAATTGGGCGATTCCAAACGAGAGATCGAGAATGTAATAACCTTTCTTTTTTTCCTTCTTTACTTCATATTTTTTCGTATGTATTTCTGTTTCCTTTCTTTTTCTGTGTGTATTGCTTATGTTTTTGTTTATGTATGTTTTTACGTTTTCATCTTTGGTCTGTCCTTTCTTTCATTTTCTTCTTTGTCATCTAATTTTTTATTTTTTTGCTCATGATACAATTCAATACAACTTATCATTTTAAATAACCGTAGTATTCCGTATAATTCTTGTACAGTTTGTCATGCTTGGCTCTTTCATCGTTGTAAGTGTGAAAATCTTCATAAAAAAACAAAAATGCTGGAAGAAGCAAAACATCAACAGAAAGAAACATCAACAAGAAAACATTAAGAATAAGTGAAAATAGATGGAAAAGTATTAGAAAAAAAACATGAAAAAAGTGACAAGGAAGAAGACGCTAAGGAAGAAAAAATTATGTGAAAAAAAAGAAAGAATCAGGAGAATAGAAAAAGAGAACGATAAAGAAGTAAAAGCAAAAAGCTAAGATGAAAAGTAAGTATGAATGCAGAACAAATCACAAAGAATAAAACTAAATAGAAAATAGAGCGTATCGAATTGTATACGAATTATACGGGAGACAATGCTTATTAAATATAGTAACTTGTAATGTATTTCATGAGCAGAAAAGAAAAAAGCAGATGACAAGAAAAAAGAAAATGAAAGAAAGCAGAGACAAGAGATAAAAATGCAAAAACATACATAAACGAAAACATAAGCAACACACAGAACAGAAGAAAAAAGAAATATATACAAAGAAAAATATAAGGTAAAGAAGGAAAATCTGAAGAAAGTGTTACTACATTCTCTATCGTCCGTTTGGAATGGCTCAATTGGGAATCCGCTCAGATGGGAATCACTTCCACGGGAATTGCTCAATGGGGAATTTGCTCAATTGGGAATTCGCTCAATTGGGAATCACCCAATTGAGAGTCGATCAGTTGGGAATCGTTCACCTGGGAATTGCTCACTTGGGAATTGCTAACTTTGGAATCGCTCATTTGGGAGCCGGTCACTTGGGAGTAAACCGTAAAATTATACAAAAATGATCTGACTGATTAACTCTGTTGTCACCTTGTAATGTTATTATTCTAAAATGATTTTTAATTTATACACTATCCGCTTCTGAACTGAATTCTCTACAAGGCAATACTTTTAAATTTTGAGTCGATTTTTGGATGGCCTATCATTTCATGACACTCTGTATATAGTCAACTTTACAAGAAAAATCCGAACATTGCAGTTTGACCAGCTGAGGTACGAAAGGCCCCCTATGGGGGCCGTTTTTTCGGACATTCCATCAATACTGACCAAGCTCGAAGCAAAAACAAGTTCACCATGCTTTGTAATATGGCTTTCAAAATGTTTCTAGGTCAAGTTAATATGATATGACTTGATTTTAATAAGGAAAAAAATGCATGAAATTTCCTTCCGCTGATCATACGGAAATCAATCTGTCGTGTCTTCGGGTTCTTCGGATACTGTTACGGCGGGTTTTACGGTGGATGGGGCGTTGGTGTGCGCCTTTTTGCCAAGCTTTTTAGATCCACCAGCGTTCTTGCTCACTTTATGACCATGATGTGCGGATTTAGGCGTCCCGGTGCCGTCCGAATGATGATGGCCAACTCCCGGTTTATTAGATTTGGCGTTAACGGGACTGCCAGTTACTTGACGAGCTCCTCCCCAATCGTCGATAACTTTAGAGTCTGCTTAATAAAAGCTTAAACTGGGCGGGTTTGGGGATATCCTTAAACCCAGCATATCTGGGTTGTGTAGTATACCACACTTTAGCGAAACCTGTACTACTTATCATTTTTCAACTCACAGTAAAACTCAATTCAACAATAGTAAAATTAATAAAATATCTACTTGTTTCTCGTTTTTGTTTTTGTTTAACTTGTAAATTTTTGCATAGATCATGTTTGTTATGTTTAGGTCATAAAGGAAATATTTAGCCAGTATTCTTTTTGGAGAAATAATAATACGCTTGTATGAAAACCGTCTGCCTGACTTGCAGGTGTTTGCCAAACCTATTGATTCTTGTCAAGTCTCCTCCATAAACAATCCGAACTGGAATCCTAGCCTCGTCCACTCTCACCACCTCGCCCTTCCACCTCTCCTGTTTTATACTTCAGTTGACCCTCGGCAGATTAGTGCTGACCTCCAGCAGATCTGACCCCCAACAATGATCGAGAAGATGATGAAGGAAAACATGCAAGAGATAAGAACAGATAAGGATGAAAATGACGCATTGGTTCAATGATTTTTAAAAAAGAAAAACAGTGTCACATATTTGGGTAATAATATTTTGAAGAATATGATACTAAAAGATCTTTCAAGAAAAAATTCTATCCCAATCGCCCTCAAAAATAACTGACCCCCCAGCAGAATTTCTGTGTTGTGCATGTACAGTGGAGGGTCTTTTAGAATGTACTGTAGCATTCCCCGGGATATACATGTAGTGTAACATCATTCCCCAGATATTTATTATTCGGTATATGGACAATGAGCTGCACAGTCCCAGATATTGCTGACTGTCACCACTATGACAAGCGTACGTCCCACCAATTTTGTTTCAGATCAATAGCTTTAACATTTTTGCAGAAAGCATGGCACTCTAGGTTCAATTTGACTTATGGTCAAATCACAAAAGGCAAGCAGAGGATCACAAAAATATATCTTTTTTGCTTCAATTTCACTTCTACAAAGTTGCAGGATTACTCGCTCTGAAAAATACCCCACGATCGCTCCACAATAACTTTCTGGATATTGTTTCTGTTTGTGATTTTTTCCATACTTTTTTTTTGCTCCATGAGTGAATCTCGGAACAGTTTTGGTGTTTTAAATTTTTCTCTTTTTATGCTGTGAGGTGCTCCAAACTCACTTTCTCCACTTATGAAATCAAACCGTTTAGCTTCCAAAAATTGTTTTCCCTTTGCTCCAGATTTACTCTCATATTGCTCGAAACTGTTTTAAATTTACTCACTCCATTTCATGTGATTTGGCCCTTGCTGGGAAACTTTTTTAAATATGGGAGGCTCGTTAATCCTATCCAATAAGTTTTTCCTCGATGTGTTGGGCACCCTGTTGATGGCAAATCGCATGGGGAAATCGCCATGCAAATCGAAGAAATGGACGACCAGCAGTGCAGACATTTGCATAGAAGTGGAGCGCCAAAGAAAGACCAAAAGATGATAGTGAAATCATTCTTCACTATATTTTCGTTTTTATTATATTTTGGAACGATATTCTTGCTGGCGTCGAGTAAACAATTCCCAGCTGTGTTGTTATTTATTTGCATAAATATAACTGAGGTTTATCCACATTCTTTTAACATTTCGTCGGACATATTGTTTAATATATTTGTTTATTATTTAGATAATTGCGATCGTCGAAGGTGGAGGGCCAAAGGCCCAGGCGCCAGCTTGCAGTCAGCAAGCCTTGGGAAACCCACTAAGGGTTATACTCAAGTAAGTCTATCCCTGAGGGGATTCCTTGTCTCAGCTAGGAGACTGCGGAGCTCTCTGGTGAGGCCCCACATTTAAGTTTAAAGTATCTTTGTTGTTGTAGGTCTGGGGAACCGGACTGTTGCACTATCACCGAGGCTTAGCCAAGGGAGTAGTTCTAACAGGTCAGTTCTGACCAGAAGTCTCCATCTTTTCTTACGCCTCTTAAGAAAAGACCTGCACAACAGATGATGCAGGGTCCTTGATGATTACTCTTTTCAATCATTGTATAATTATCGAAATTGATTTCCTGATCACTAGTAAGGCTGTGCTTCCTGAAACTCCGCCAGTTGCATCGATTATTTCAAAATGAATGGAGTATAGTCACTGCATCACTTTTTGTGTTTCTTAATTACCAGCTGAAATTGCACTTTTGAAGACTTGATAACTTGTCGAAGGAAGCAGTAATTCTATATAAATTATTAAAAAAGTTTACTGATTTCTATTAAGTAAACAAGCCACGTCATGAGTTTGCCAGTATCAGAAAATTTGTTGTCATATCTCTCCTTTCATAAAGCATCATCTCATGATCCGTTAATTAATATCCTAACTTTTTTCGGATCAGCTTTCTGGACAGGGGATTAATTTCCGCTTTTCAATGTGTTTACTAAATCTTTCGATTGAAATCATCCGTATATGATTTCTGCCATATTTTTGAAGAATGGTTTATTTTTAATTTTGTACGGACCGATGAAATTTTGAACTGATGTCTCAAGTAGTGAAAATTCACGAGCTTTGGTGTGCTTTTTTCGGATCATCATGTTCAGTAGTTAAACCCCATTCAGAAAGTATATCATTTCCCAATCGAAATGCATCATTCTGAATTCAAACTAATGCTCACCAAACGCTTGAATAAAGGCACAAACGATCAAGAAAACGCAAACGATTGTGATCTAAAAAAAATTCAACTTGAAAAATTTACATTTTTATCTTAGAAGGAGTATGATTTCACAGTATTTTGATCAAAAAGCCAATCATTAATGAAAAAATGTAACTCTTGAACTAACCTTCATGATTCTGCTGGAAAAATGAGAAACCCAAATAGAGTGATTTTCGATACGTCATTCTTTTAAATTTATACCATTGAGCCATCTGTTGAATGCATAATTTGACTTTGTAATTGTTGTTCCATTGCAAGATTTTTTAGCTGTTTCAGTGTCTTTCCAATTCTTCCATCAGTGAAAATCAACATGCTTTCATTCTTGAGTGCATTATCATATTATTTTTTGTTGTTCTAAGTGAAAAACTGTTTCATGTAGATGTCTTGATGAAATACAAATCGACAGCAGTTTGAGAAAAAAGACAAGTTTGATCAATTACTCTACGTAGAGTATACTTTGCTTAAGGCAGGATTATACCTCTTAGACCACACTGGGCTTAAGCTTACGCCAGGCTACACTGGGCTGGGCTAGCCCAGCCTGGCGTAGCGCAGTGTAGGATGCATGGCGTAGCCCTGCGTGGCGTAAGGAGTATAACCAATCTTACACTAGATAAGCAGACAAACAAAAAATCGTGGGTTTTTTTAGCTAAAACATGTTGGAAATGGTTTTTAAAAGTGTTTGTTGTATGCTCCTTGATGTTTTTCATCATTTGAATCAAAATCAAAACAACAATTTTCAAAAAATTTCCATTTTACCAAATTTTGGAAAAAAACAGCCGCATTTTGATTAAAATGCCACGATTCACCCCGTTCCAATTTTTATAAAACAATACACAGAAAAAGGATGCTCATTCTGGATGGATAAATCATGAAAACTTTCATTTGGGTTAGAAACAGTTAACTCTTAGATAGATCTTATTCATGAAGAAATTAACTACATTTCATACAGAAATCGAATACAGTGGTTTTCAGAAATTTTTGACATGAATTTGCTCAACTACAAAACATTGCATAACTCTGCAAATGAAGATGCTCCGGTCTTGACTGTGATGAACAAATATTAAAAGTTTTCCGGAATTTTCATACAGTTATCGATATCCGCAGTTTATTATCAGTGTTTTCGGTAATGCTCAAGCAAAAAAGATTTTTACAAATTGCTAATAACGTTTTTTTCCCGCCACAATTCAATATGACGTGAGAAATTATTTCACTATAATTTAACTTACTAGGCTAAAATTTGAGTAATTCGGTCAATGTTTCCATATTTTACATTGAAAAGAATTATTTAAGTATAATTTAAATAGTCTTCCGTGCTGCAGTAAACTCAACTATAGCATTACGGAATTCTGATTTTAGTAGTGAATTTTGGTTGTATTTCAATTCTATTTCTTTGGATTCGATCCAACAGAAATACAGGAGTAGTTCAAATCTTCTTTTTGTTGTATACTGAACATACGATTTCTATTAAGCGATGAGGAGAAGCTCAAAATGGCCTACGTCCCGATCTCCCTGAGAACACGTGTCTGTTTTTTCAGTTATTTATCTGTTTTAATCATTTTTTGACATTCTCCGCCTGTCTGTTGTTTTTTCGCCATTTTCATGGTCAGTTTTCCTGACAAATTATCACGTTGATCAGACGTGTTCTGTAAACATGATTCCGTGACTATTTCCAATGAGGAGATTAAACACGATAATGAAAAGGAAGAATTTTCGAAAAACGTGTCAAAAAGCGTGTGTGGCATAATGGCTGAGCAGCTAGTGCATTTCCTCTTCTTTACGCCAACTTTCGCAAAGTGCTTTTTTGTCAGCTTGGATGGCAACTATCCATCAATCACTTATTGGATGACCATTGGTCACTCTGATACTTTTTTGACTGGAAATGACCAAACTGAATGACCACTAGTTAGGCAAATGTTGAATTAGTTCAGAGTACTCCAAACGCATCACGAATGAGACAACTACTGATGATTTGAGATCAATCAAGCAATTCGATGACCCTTGATTCAGATAAAAAGCGATTTTGCTCACTTTGTGATAAAAAGCCGTTAGTCAACCAAATGACGACCGTACTATGACATAGTTTCGGAATGATTTCAGCTTCACTGTATTCGAGGCTGCAATGAACTCTGGAATCAAACCGTGAGTCCGATTGTCAAATGAAGCTTTGTGCGTAAGAAGATTTTTTGGCTAATAGTCTATAGTGCATAGGCCAATATATCGAGACGAAAATATGTCCTCCTGCATTAGTAGTTTTTCATCTAAAAAAGCATTCCACTTGGTTCCAATTTCCATTTATGAAGGGATTATAATGCAATTCAGTACACTTTATTAATTTTCAAACGAACTTCCAAACACAGAAAATCAAAAAATGAATGATAACATGAAATGACCATGCATCGTAAGACGACGTTTTCTATTTTCAAGTTTCAATCTCAACTGCTACAGTCAATCTAAGGTAAGAGGTTGTTCATTATTTGCATGAACATTTTTTTGTTTCAGAAGTTCATTTGGAAAAAATTAATTTCTATCCACCGGATCAAGGCTTGAAACGTAATTTTTAAGGATCCAGTTCTATATTGCACTCAAAGTCTTTTTGATGTGATAGGTTTTGACTCTGTCTTCTATCTGCTGGATAAGGGGTAGGATTTGGAGCCAGAAAGATTCAGTTTCGGGTTTTACGTAGGCCCCTCGAGCACTCCAAAATATATTTTAATACGTAAAAATTTTCGGTTTTCGAGATAAACCTGCTGATACGTGAGAATTTTTTCAAGGAAAACAGATACATTAGGGCACTTCCGTGAATTCTATCATATCGACCTTTGTGTTTAATCAGGAACGGAATCTTCCTGTACTAATTTCATTAACGTTTCTCTGATAGTGTGATTAATCTTTAGGCCTTGGATAATAGGATTGTGATCCATAATAATTTCGGCATTATATTCTGAAACTACATTTCAAGGAAGGACTCCTGAAACATGGTTCCTGCTTCTCGTTTGTTAGGCAATTGTAACTTAATTATCGATATTTTTCGAGCAGGAGCATATCGCCCACTTTATTAATTTTCTATCGCATGATCAAGCAAAGAAACTAACCTATAAAAGAAAGATACTTAGAGTGTTCCGACATTTTGGGACACGATTTCTGAGATGATTCAACTTGGCTGTGATAAGTAAAAAATTAAAAATGAAAATCACATACATATATGGTGTAACTTGGTGCGCTAGGAATGAAAATGATATTCATTTCGTCTGGAAATATAAACTTGCTTAGCTACAGTAAGACGCTGACAATTTTTGATTTTTTCGATTTTTGAAATGCAATTCTTTCAGCTTTTGCAGGTTTAGGTACGTCAGGCATCGTGTTCTGAAAATTTAGCCAGTATTAGGCGAATCGATGGGCCATAATTTGATGTAGGATTCATTAGCATAAAGTACGTATTAAGAATACAATGGTGCTACAAACATTAAATTTTGAGATTGTTAATTTTTCTACAAAAATCACCATAAAGCTGAGAAGCACCAAAAAATTCCCTATACAATAGATATTTCACGATGTCTCCTACCTGCTGGCAAAAAATTACGAAAATTCATGTATTGCTAGAAGGTCGCAGGACTTGTAGTGTGAATACCACCTGATAATTAAATTGTCTGATAATTGCGACCTCTATTGTGAGAGAATCGAAACTTTATACATTTCAAAAATGAGACCTTAGAACAAGTTTTGTATGCTAAATATTAATGCTCACCTTGCATAAAAATAAGATCTAAATATTAATGCTCACCTTGCATAAAAATAAGATTCGCATAGCTACAGTACCCCAAAGTTCGGAATTTTCACATTTTTGGAATTTTTTGGTCTTTTACGAGACTTAAGATGTATTGGCCTAGACATGATCTAACTTTATGGTTGAACATTCATTAGATGCTAAATACAATGCTCTATAATGTGGTATAAATTTTTTTCCTTTTTTGCATTTTAAACTTTTTAACAAGATTTAAAATAATGAAAACAAGAAGCTAAAAATGGTTAAAAAGTTGATCATCCCCACAGAAATGACTGCTTCTACTGCTAAAGTTCAAAAGAACCGAAAACTTCCTAATGCAGTGGATAGTTCACGATATCTTCGAGTTGCCGACGAAAAGTAATAAAACTTCATGTACTGCTATGGGGTTAAATCTATAAACAACAGTGAACTATTTTAGTTTATAAATTTTGATTTTCAATTCTTGATTCACAAAAGTTGGCTTTTCTCGAAATTTTTATGTTTCAAATTAAACGATCTTAAAGCATTAGGAGTTGATATACAGAAAAAAACGAAGCATCAGACTTGAAGCAATCGATTTGGAATAAATCACTTCCCATATACAAAGTCGGGTCATAGCTAGGGATATTTCATAGCTTCTGCTTAATCTTCCCCACATAGATCGTTTGCTTCAATACCATAGTATTAGGCTCATTAATCTTCACGAAGGCGACTTGTTTACAACGACCAGAAACCTGCAACTTGTTGCACCGTTAGTTCATCTTTGAAAACTGTCCGTTTTTTTTGCATCAGTCCGAACATCATTTCAGGGCAAACTCTTGTTAGGGACAAAGGTTTTCATCAAACTTCCTTGGTTGAAGTTTCTTTTGCTGTGTCTTGAGCGTTGTTCTTTGACTTTTGAGTGCTCATCCCCGTCCTACAATATTGGTGCTCCCAGTAATGTAGAAATCTTGTAATGCTTCTCGAGGAAGTGGGATAAATAGTGTCAAACTGACTGGTTCATTATAAATGCACCAACTCAAAAGAATATATTCAATGTTCAATGGCGGTTTAGTCAGACGTACAATCTTAATCCAAAGTTGACTCGAATATTCTGCATTTTAGAAGATTTTCCTAACTGTTAAAGTCAATCTGAAGCAAGAGGCGGCCGCGTACGCAGGTTGTTCATTATTTTCATCAACATTTTTTTTGTTTCCAAAGTTCATTTGAAAAAAATGAATTTCTATCCACGGCCGGATCAAGGCTTGCAACTAAATTTTTAAGGAGCCAGGTCTATATTTAACTCAAAGTCTTTTAAATCCAATTCCGGGTTTCATGTGGGCCCATCAAGCACTCCAAAATATATTTCAATACGTCATAAAATTTTTCAGTTTTTGAAATGGACCTGCTCATGTGTGACAATTTTTTAAAGTAAAATATACATATTAAGGCAGAACGTGAATTCTATCATATCGACCTTTGTGTTTAATCAAGAACGGAACATTCCTGGACCGATTTCATTAACGTTTCTCCTACAATGTGATTAATCTTTAGACTTTGGATAATAGGATTCTGATCCATAATCATTTTGGCATTATATCCTGAAATTACATTTCAAGGAAGAATTCCTGAAACGCGGTTCCTGCATCTCGTTTGTTAGGCAATTGTAACATAATTATAAATATTTTTCTAGCAGTAGCTTATCACCCACTTTATTAATTTTCTATCGCATGATTGCAAAGAAACTAACCTATAAAAGGAAATGCTGGATACATTTTGAGTAGCAACGATTTCCGAGTCACAATCAATCACTTCTCATTAACTGGTCTTGAACTTTGCATCTAATAGGCATTAGCTATCTAAAGCACCAAGTGTAAAAAGTCTGATTAATGATGTAAATGACACGACTTTTCGAGCACAATTGGTATAGTGTCCACCGAAAATTATAAATAAAGTACACTACCTAATCAAAAGCACTTATTCCTTTCAGCAATGTGAGACATCGGCGTTGCTCCTGCCAGAGAATTGTCATAGGGTCAACTCCTTTTACCAATTGCTCTGTCGCTTGGAATGTCTTTCAACTACTAGAGTTTTTTATGCAGAAGAGTTTATAGTTTTCACCAGTTAAATTTGTTCTCCGCACGATTTTTGATCCGAAGTCTTTGGCTCGCTGCCAATTATTTTGCATACAAATTGTACCAAGTATATTGTACAGTTCTTTCATTCTTTCATTATTGCTCTCGTACACGTTCTTAGGTCGGCGTCTTTGTTTGGAAACAAAAGTCTTTATATATCTTTTGTGCATTTAGTGACCACAATTAAATTTTGTCCAGCGTACATTTTACGTTTCGCAAAATAAATTGTGGACGCTGTCCAATTGCAAAAGATTGCCAATTTTGGAGATCCGTCGTCCACTCATCGTTCGGTTGTTTCGTGGTGTCGCTTGATCCAGTTTTGATGGGCGGATGGTGAATGAGCTATTCGTGTGTAGTGTTGCGGATTCAAAAGCGCAGCAAAAGTTTCAAAAGCGCAGCACACGCAAAAATTTCAAAAGCGCAGCAATGCTGTCTATATCCAAATGCTAAAAGCTTCAAAAGCGCAGCCTATAGTCGAAAAGTGTTTCAAAAGCGCAGCCAGTTATAAATTTTCATATGTTATGTGTTTGATACTATGATGTAATTGAATGTTCATTGACCTGACGAAGTAACCTGATCAATGATGCTCGTACATGTAATATTAAACAGTAATGAACGCGATCTCATTAACATAAAAAAATTTTCGGCGTTCATCACATTCCAAAAATAAATGAATGTATAACATGCGAATTGAACTTAGACTGCCTTTTTGATCTGAATATCTAGAAACTCAGTCACTAAATGTTGTGGAAGTAGTCTGAACATCTTAAAATGTATTTCGGCGAAGCATATTATGGTTTAATTCGTGCTCTGAAAGCGCGTCTGATTTCTTATGCGAATCCATTGTTTCAAATCACCATCTCTCTGCCTTTTCTTATGTGTCTCATTATTCTCCATGTTTTTCTGAGCAAATACAGACATTGATTTGGTTGAAATTTTGTGACATTCTCGCAAAAAAATTACGTTCTTGAAGCTTGTGAAAAAGTAATGAAAAAACATCATTCAAAAAAAGGTAACTTCAGGACATCCCTTACAATTTAGCAGAGAGATGTAAAAAAATCGGAATTTCATAAGCTTCTACATATGCTTAATGAAGTCAGCAAGTCTTTAAGTGGCCCTATTTCACGAAGTTATAAGTTCAAAACGAACAGAAGACAAAAGAGCCTGAATGTACACTTGCTGCTCTTTTGAAACTTTTTGCTGCGCTTTTGAAACTTTCGGCTGCGCCTTTGAAACACTTGCCGTTCCCTTGAAACAAGCTGCGCTTTTGAATCGGCCGCGCTTTTGACTCCCAACCGGCCAGACAGGGTCTTCCATAAACCACACGCTGGTTGCCACGATATACAAGCCGCTTTTACAAAGACTATATTCTCTTTCTTGTTTACGCAAAGCTCTTACTGTAGAATGCCTTACTCAAAAAATTATTTGGAGCTGGTTAACTCCGCTCAAAATTTTCAGTCCTATGTGACATAAGGATGGTAAAAATATGAAATAGTACTTACTCTCCATAGTTACAAGTATTTCAAGAAAAACAAACGGTTTACTTTTATGTGCTATTTTCGCTAGTGTTAAGCAAGTACCCCCGCTTCAGAGACCCCAGAATTCTCCCTGTTGGGCACTGATTGATAATTTTTTTTGGAGCACCAGACGCGATTGACTTTTCTTGTTGAAAAGTTCAAAATAAAATCAAAATCAGAAAATAAACTTTGGAAACTTTTGACTACAAAATGACGAAAAACCATTGACTACATTCAACATAATTTCGTTCCAGTTGCTGATAACGATTAATGATCATGAAAAATAGTGACCAGTCCAGATCAAAACCTCGCGGTTTATTGCAAGCAAGTTTCAGAATAAACTAGTGAAAATTTTCAATTTAAATACAGCTTAAGCTGAAATATAGACTGGCGAACGAGTCCCTAAGTGTAAATTCTGTAATCATACGTGTTATAGTGCATTCGAAGGCCCACAGCAACCTCAGTAATGTTACACTGACCATTTTAGCCCATAGGGCTTGTTTACATTGAAACGTGCATTGAATGTTCATAGGACCAGTCAAAAATAACATCAGATGCTGAGATGGTACAGTCTCACTTTGGCGCCCGTCTCACTTTGACGCCCATCTCACTCTGGTACCCGTCTCACTTTGGCGTCCAACATTGCAGGCGTCAAAAAGTGAGACTGTTGTCTTACTTTGGCGCTCGACTCACTTTGGCGCCCATCTCACTTTGGTGCCCATGGTTTAATAATGACTTTTCTTGGATGTCTTAACTTGGTGCCCGTCTCACATTGGCGCACGTCCCACATTGGCGCCCTATCATAGTCTGCTTTTCGGCCTTCATGCTGATCATTTACTGGGGTGAATCCTCTTTCCCAGAAGGTCCTGTTGGATAGATTGCTCATTTAGATCGTTTCTTCGGCCCGTTGGAGTTCTTAACTTGGTCCTTGACTGGAGAGACCCAAATTGTAGAAGACGTTATAACATAGTGAGCTAACTGCTTGTACACGATCAATTACTCCAAGAGTTAACTATGGGTAAGAGTCAGTGCAGTGCAGCTGTTCTATACAGACCAAACACAACATTCCGTCACAGCCTAACCTATGTTTGATAGTAACGGGAAACAAGGAAATTAGCTTGAAATAGAAACACGTGTAGGGTTCCTCTAACCTGCTTCTCGCAGGCTTCAAGTATAAGATAGAAAGCCACTAAAAACCAAGTAAAGGCGAGATTCTCTAAGGCCCGTATGCCAGAAGGTGGAGTAGAATAATCCACGGAATAGCCTATTCCGAGGAATAGCCACTCCTCAGAATAGACTAATCCACGGAATAGCTAATCCCCAGAATAGGCTACTCCGTGGATTTTTTTTCGGTATTCCAGAAAGTGGAATAGTGGCGGAGTTCATAATCCGTGGATTAAACAGTGGAGTAGTGACAAAAAGACAAGAAAAAAATTTGTCACATTTTTCACAATGGATTTCTGCTGTTCTTCCTGGGTTTATCGATTTTATTACTTTTCTGTGCAAGACCACTTTATCGACCTTTTCTCTGCAAGACCACACTTTACCAAATTTATCGGTTTTTTCTGCTTTCGTTACATAACTTTTTGCTAAATCTACATAATTTGAAATTTGTGAAATGAGCAACAAAAAACGAGGTGATAATTTTTCGGAGCTTGAAATTAATTTTCTAATCGAATCTCTCAAGAGTCGAAAAAACGTCATCGAAGATAAAAAAACGGACAGCTCGGCTAATAGGTCAAAAAAATCGGCATGGGTCAGCATCGAGAAAGACTTCCGAGAAAATCCGGAATGCCTAGAGAGGAATGTCGAACAACTGATGGCTAAATGGAAAGGTTTGAAAAAAGTAAGCAATGCGACATTTAATCAGACAGTATTCCTTGCAAAAATTCATACCATACTCGGTGCATAAGTAATGACACATTTATGAGAAAAATCTCGTAATGATCATTCGGCGTTTTGCCATTCCCTGAACATTAGGCTGATCTGGACCTGCTGGATCATTGACGTCCAGTTGATCCTGATGCACATCTTCTTCAAAATCATTCTGTTGTAAGGCGAGATTGTGTAAGACGCAACAGGCTACTATAATAACTCCACATCGTTGTGGACTGAACCTAAGCTTATATGATAAACAGGGGAACCGACGTTTTAAAATTCCATTGACGAGTTCGATTACCATTCTGGTAGAGGAATGCGCATGATTATACTGTAATTCGGCCTGAGATTGAGGATTTGCCACTGGTGTCAGCAAATATCGCAGACATGGATATCCTCTATTGCGGAGGATGTGATAACGCGATGGCATATCTTCCAGTTTGTCCTTGAGAACAGATTCGTTGAAAATTCTTGAATCATGTGTGCTGCCTTTCCAGCTGGTGACAAGGTTTCGAATCTTCGTGTTATGGTCACACATTAGTTGAACATTTATGGAAAAAATACCTTTACGGTTTCTGTAGAGCTCACCATCGTTTCCACCAGGATTAGCTATCTAAACGTGTGTACCATCGACTGCACCTATAGCTCCCGGAAATCCTGTTCAGGTATGAAAGGCAAGCCTGCTGTAACTCAATCAAGTTTGGAAAGCTAATGTAGTTGTTTTTCAAAGCTGCGATTTTGCTGCATACTGTATGAATGCTATGTGAGGCACTGGACTGGCTAACAAAATGAATATCGGCATGTTGTATGTTGGTTTTTTGTTGGGGGCGGCGACGATGCGGCGTGAGCAGGATTGGGATTCCGAGGTTGCGTCCTTAATGTACGTGCTTCCCACGCCCACGTTTACCCGATAATCTAATTACTGGTACTTAACCCCAACACTAATTACTCCAACAATTAAAGAAAGATCTGCTTTCTTTAATTGTCTCCCTTGTTACGCAAGATTGGAAAGCGAGGATTTTCCTACCTTTTAATACTGCACAAATAATAGATGAAACTTATGTGAACAAAACGGAGAGGGGCAAAACGAATAAAAAAACACAAAATCAACTCCCACGCATGGGCGAGAGAAAAGCGAAAAAGGCATGGTGGGAGGCGGCGAGTATGGACTAGTGGTGGCCAACGGGGCGCACAACTAGTAAGTAAACATATAAAATTATAACACTAATAATGATAATTGAGAGAGACCAGCGCACGCCTACCGACGTGCGCTACAGTAAGATGGCTACTGGTGGTCCGCGTTGCTCTCTCCACTTGCCACCTGGGGGCCTCTAACGCGCTTTGACAAAACGATAAAAAATCAGCGGAAAACACACTACAACACCCCTCCCCCCTTGCAGTAGATCGCCCTAAGCGATCGTCAGGAAATACCGAAAAACATGCAAGGGGAAGGGCTCCGCCACTACAGGCCGTCACCCGGGTTGCCGAAGGATTCTTCGGCGTCACACAGTGGGGCCGGCGGAGTTGTTGGGGTAGTTTGAGCCGATTTTTGGGGCAGCGACAATAGTGCATCCGGCAGCGGAGGCAAGGACAAAGGGCGGTGCAAGTGGGGGCGTGTAGCGGGCCACCGGCGGTCATCTTACTGTGTGGTTGCAGCGTCGGCTGCACGTGCGCTGGAAACACTAGTACAAAAATAATAAAGCACGAAGGAGATTAGAAGTTAAACAACCAGTTTTAAATGAGGTTAAGAAAAACAAAAACAAAGAAAACAAAGTTACTGTACAAAAGCTTTTTTCTAATGGCGGCATCAGTGGCGAGTATCGGATGCAGATTGGTAGTTTCGAGGAGAATCGCGGTGGTCGCGTGGTTTCGTCGGTATTGATCGTTATGGTAGCCGTGTGGATCGCTAGGGTCGTCGTGGCCATCAAAACGGATATTACGGGAGTGGCGGTTTCGACCGTAATCGGCGGTATCGCGGCGGCGTGAAGACGAGGTATACATTTGAGGTTGAAGCGGCGAGAGCGGGTTCACCCCTCGAGGCGGCAGTTGAGTGGCGATTAGTGATGGGCGATCGGACGGCAACCCTGTTGGCAGCGACGGTCGCGGTGGCAGTAGATTCCACCGGGCAGAAAAGTCGTGCTGACGCAGCAGGGGTGCAGGGCGATCCGTCTTGCTGTGATACTGCAAATAAATTTGTTGAATGTCGGCGATTTCCGGCGGTTGTGGAAATGGGGCGTAGCGCGGATAAGCCATCCAACTGTCTATTAGCCCGACAGCGGTGTTATAGGCTTGTAGCAGACACGAGAGGTTATCCAAACCGCAGGCTTCATATAGGAAAAGGGCCAAGTGGGCGGTGTGAACGGCGTCAACGACGCCGAGCTCCTCAGCCCAAAGGCCAGCGACCCATCTCAATATCAGAGTGGCCACGTCGTGCGAGATTGGCGGTTGTTGTTCGCGATATGCGGGGCGGTAATGTTCTCGAAAATATTGGTACAATGCGAGCGAAGCGTTCGTAGCACGGATGTGCATGGGCATGATGATGCAAATACCGAGGCAGCTGAAGAAGTTGATCAATACCATTTCATGCAGTGTGCGCGGCGAGAAAAACTCAATGGCGGGATCGATATGTGGCGGGTAGCGAGGCGTTACTAGCATAACGCAATGCGGCGAATCAGTGGTTCGGAAATGCGTATAATTTGGTAATCGCGTGGCTTCGCTAGGCAACCGGGGTTCGATAGTTGGTGTGGAACTTGGTGGCGGAGGAACTCCAAGAACGGGTCTAGTGGCGATGACCACTGGCGGCTGTTTGAACGCAGCAACCGGAGCCGACGTCGGGGCCGTAGGCGGCAGCGACATGGTGTGGGTTACCGTAGTCATAGTACCAGTTGTCTGAACTGTAGGCGGTTGCGATGTAACCGTTGGCGGAATCGTGGTGGCAGTTGGCGTGGCGGGTTCCACGTCCATAGGAGGCAGTGGAAGCGGAGCTTTGAACATGTCTTTCGGCGGGTTTTTCAAAGCTTCCAGACGACGTTGGATTTCAGCGTCCCTATGCAACGGGCTAATAAAGTCCGTCAACTTGGGCGGTGACCGGCGGAACTGGCGGCGATGTGCCTCTTCGTAGAAACCGGTCGAATGCACCTGGCCAGTTTGTTCGCTTTGAGTACGGTGCGGCGGTACATCATCGCGGCATTCTTGTTGAGGGCTATCGCGGCTGGTTGGTTGAGTTTGTTGCATTTCTCTACGGTGGCGATCATCGCGGGAGTGAGACTCGTGACGTGAATGGTGGCTATCAGTTTGGTGAGCAGGCGGTGGTTTCGTTGCCGGCGCTGCTGTTCTGGATGACGTAACTTTGGGTTTTGGCGTCGACGTGGCATGCGAAGATCTTTCAGCTTCTTCGCGGGCTTTCTGTTCATCGCGTTGTTCGCGGCGTCGAGTTGTACATTCACTGGGCGTTCTGCCGCGCTCAGCAGGGGTAGTGCTGGGTGGCAGCGTACGCTGTGTGCTCGGTTCGTCCGTTGTTCACGTTTTGTGAGATTTGCGGTATGCCGATTCTTCCTGAAGGGTTGTTTTCGCTTTGTTGAGTGTTCATACCGGCCGGGTCTTCGGATAGGATTACCATAGCGATCTAGAGCCGGCGGGGACGTGCTGGGAGCCTGTGGGGTTTGAACATCCACAGGCGCCGTCAGCGGCACTAGAGTCATGGGTTGTGATGGTTGCGGCATCGGTTGCAATGTGACCGGCGGAGGTAAAGGAGCAGGTGTTTGTACGATGGGCTGGGCCATTACCGGAGCCGTATGGGCGACTTGCGGGACCGGAGCAATCAACGTCGGTGGCGGCAACAAAATTCGTTGTATTTCGTCCTTTAGCGCTGCTGGGAAATCTTTCCACTGATGTTCGGGGAACAACAAAACAACGGAAAATGAAACGTGGCGAGCGCTGCGGTCAAGGCATCCCATTGAGTAGCTGAAATAATCTGTTGCGAAAAACGTATGGGAGCACTATACCTGGCTGCGGCAACAGTAGCAATTATCCGAGGTCCCGGCAAAACTGGCGGTGTTGCCAAATATATTCGTGGGTCCACGGCGGGTGCCGTTGTCAGTATCGTAGCAGCAGGTTCTATGAGGGCGACGTCCATAGACGTAGATTGATCTACTGTGCTCTCTTCGGGTATATCGGTCAACATTTGTTCTGGCGTCATAGTCTCGGAATCAATCGCGGCACGTTGGATGGGAGTAGATTCGTCCATCGGAGCCGGGGCAATATTGGAAATTTTGTCGAGCGTGAGTTTCAAGAAATCGGAGATCTGCGTAGCGGTTGCCGTTATATCAGATGGTGCAGCGGGCATAGGAACGGCCGACGCGTCTGTTGACGGCGGCAGCTTCGCTATGTTAAGGTCGAAAACTGGTGTATCGAGTAGCTCGTCATCGGCGGGTTCAACTTCAACATCGATGGGGCGTTCGAGCAGTTCCTCGGCGGTGAGCGTTTGCACCGAAGCCGTAGTCTGCATGGGGTAGGCGTACACCGGCGCGGGGAACAAAAAACGGTTTTGAAAGTCGATGAGTGCAATAAACGATGAGTAGAAATGGAAACGACTGTGCGGATTGGCCGTATAGTCGTGTTCATCGATTTTGATTTCTTCGACGGACGTTTCCATGTGGAAGTCTTTGTTGAACACAATCGGGCGTAACACAAACCGATTGCAGATATACGTGCCAGGATCGCTGGGGAAACACGGTTCGTGTTCCGGGATGCTGTTCATCCAATTCGTAAGGAGCGAGTTGGGGTTGCCGTCGCTGCGATACCACATACACTCGTAGAACGCGGCGCGTATTTCTGGTTTCATCGATTGAGCGTGGCGAAGCAGTAGGTCGTTGGTAGAGGCGTATTCTTCGGCAGAACACGGCGACGCGAGAAGCGCGGCCAATGGCATGAAAGACGTTAGCTTTCGGAACCAGTCTCCATCCACCTGTAAAAAATTAAGGATGGTGGAGGGGTGATAACGATAATGAGTACCATAATAGGTGCCCTCGCGGAGGGGTTGATCGGCGGCAACGCATTCTGTCCAGAGATCCTCAACCACGTGATGGAGCGGCGGTAACGTGGGGTCGTTGTATGGCATCCGATCACGGATGGCCAACTTGTATATTGGGGAAACCGGAAAGTTGAGCAGCTCGATGATCCGATCGGTGAGATTGCTCTTCATAGCCGACGTGACGGCTGCTTGAAGGCGTTTGGGATCGTCAAACATGGATCCTGGTCTGAGAGCCGGATCTTCGTCTTCGGAAACATCCGGGGATTTGTTCCAATCGTCTTTTTGTTTCTTTTTCTTTTTCTGTGGCGCCTTCGGAACAGGGAAAAGCTTTGGGTGGGTTGTGCGCATCAAAGCTTTGACATCCCGGAAGCCGTTGGTTACCCTTCCTAACCAAAAGACCGACCGTGGTCGGACGCTGTGCAATCATACATGAAAAATTTGTAAGCTGAGAGAACTTCGTCTCGTATAATCGAGGGTAAGGCGACTTGCGATGTCGTCGGATATATTCGTTTGGCGTAGTCGGGGGGTAAGGCATCCGACAACGCGATGTTGTGAAAGGCGGCGATAACGTATTTGGCGAGGTGGTCGATTTCGGCGGCATCCAGCGAGTCGTGGGGAAACAACGCGAGGGCGTTGTAAACTTCGGGGATGAAGCCGTAACGACCAAAGGCCAAAAACAACAACAGCGGATAGTAGGCGTCAAGGGCCGCATAGGCAAGGACGTCGGATTGCAAAAACGACATCGTCGGGTTGTTGAAGAAACCCAGGGCTGCCGGGAATCATAGTGTGAGTTTTGAAATGTCCAGTGCCCACATGGCGGAAACGGTTGCCTTTAGCGTACGTTTTTCGGGGAAGAAGCCAATTCGTCGCGCCAGCTCGTACAGTGGCGGGGATATGTCGATGTTTCGAATAACGCCGTACGCGTCGAAATGAATGGCTTTTACGATGGGATCTTTGTTTTTCTTTTGCCGATCGGTCCGGAATTGAGTACCCGGAAGAGCATATATTCCCGCCCAGTCCTCGGCTCCATGGAAGGAAACTACGATGGTGTGTTCGCCGTCGACTAGGGAGAATAGGGCAGTCCAATCTTCCGGGGTAGCGGTGAACGTTTCGAAGACAAACATCGTGCCCTTCAGAAATGCGAGTTGAACATACCGAGGGTAGCTAGACGCCGTGGGGTCGGCTGGCATGGGCACGGTAAACTGGAAGTGTTTCATATCGGCGGCCATAATCGATTCGGTGTCGAAGCCAACCAGCATATAGCCACGGAAGTTTGGTGTGGGTTGGGCGGCCAAGGTCTGCCCCAAACTTCTGGGTGAGAGGAATATCAGTGGCGGCAACACATTCGGGGGTCAGGCGTACATGGATATGTACCACGATTCCAAATCCGCGACACGAGTCAGGCGTTTGACGTTGTGTTCTAAACAAGAGCCAGCGCAATTTTCATCATGTCACATGGGGCTCCAATTCGAAAGAGCGGAATGGGAATTAAAGGATGATTAATGTGAACCAGGACGGAGGCGCGGTGTTGCTTTCGATTTGTTAGGAGGACACGTGCTCTAAGAAGACGTTGGCTTGGGCGGCGATGTCACCTTGATGGGTGCATTTGGACAACTGGATCGGGCTACGATGGCGAGATAATGAGAGTTGTCGTATGCGGAAATCAAAGCAGCGGCCGGTTGTGGACTGAAGAGGCCACAACATGACGATGGCGGAGATTGCGAGGGCTGACCATGGGTGTCTGGCCCAAAACTACAGAGTGGGGGAGTTACCCATGGGGTCCCAAGCAAAAGAGCATGCAAGCATAAGCAGCAAAAGCATAAAACATGAGAAAAATACCGTCGCAGGCGAAGCTTAGATCGTTTTGGTGAGGCTGCTGCTCGGCCCAACATACATATCTTTCGTTGACGTTGATCAATTCACAATACGGCGGGGGCTCGTCGGCCGTGGAGGTGGATTCAGTCGACGGCGTCGTCATTTTGAAAAATAAATTTTGAGGAGCGGCTGGAAAATGCGGCTATTGCCGATGGAAGCGAAAAGTGGAAATGAAATAGTAAAAGAATAAGCCGCTGAAAGGTGAAGAAAGTGTAAAGTAGGAAAATGCAAACACTACCGTTACGAAAAGCAACACAAACACCACAATGTTAATGGGGACTACAATCAACCTTTCCCAATTAGTCTTATGAGAGTGATAGCGGCCAGGGTCGGGTGGAAATAAACCGAATGGCCTTGCACTGAACAGAACCTAACATTAAAGAAGAAACCCCCTCCTATCGTAAAAATGTGGGGACCGGGGCAAAGTGTAAGGTGATGTTGTAAAGTCGGCCGAGTGTTTGTAAGAGACGGGTCGAAGAGAAGTGTTTCGAAACTGCTGTGCATCTTTGCTTGTCAACGAGGTCGCCATGATCTAAATTAAACAAACGTAAAGATTATTTACAACGCGGCGTGATGAGTGCCGTATCACAAAAGAAAATTTTCAAAGCAAACTATTGCCGGCGAGGAGTGTGGGGCATACATAGTCCACCTTCTTCGTTTTCGAAAGCGTCCTTTGCGGGTCTTGGAACAAATGGTTTTAGACGCGTTATGGAGATGGTTTGCGGGCGGCCGGGCGCGTCGAGTGAGTCGATGGTGACAATGTTTTCAGCTGCGCGGGAGGCGTCTGTGATGAGAAAAGGTCCGATGAAGTCGGGTTGAATTTTGTTGGCCTTGCGCGTATTGGTTAAAAGAACTAAGTCGTTGACGACGAAATCGCGTTTTCGGGCTTTACGATCAAAGTATTCTTTGCTGACTGCGGCCGCTGCATCGAGGTTAGCTTTAATTTTTTCGTGCATTTTAAGTTGCGCTTGCGTAAGAATATGCTGATAGGCGTCGTAGCTCAACGGCAAAGTGAGTCGGCGGGTGCAGTCGTAGTCGAAGGTGATGCGCGGCTCATATCCTCGTAGTAAACTGAAAGGCCAATAACGTGTAGCTGTATGCGGCGTGGCGTTGTAGGCGAACACGGCGTAGGGCAAGTAACGTTCCCAGTTGTCTGGATCATCGGCGGTATACTTCTTCAGCTGGGCGATCAATGTTTGATTGAAATGTTCGACCATTCCGTTGCACTGGGGGTGGTATGCCGTTGTTTTGACCTTGCCGATTTTGAGAAGCTCGCAGATATCCTGCATAAGCTTTGACGTAAAGCATCCACCTTGATCGGAGAGGAGGACGAGCGGGCTACCATGCGTGAGGACAACATTGTTGATGAAACATTCCGCTATTGTTGAAGCCTTTTGATCTGGTATCGGGTGTGCGGACACGAATTTTGTAAAGTAATCCTGAAAAACAATAGCGTAGGGGCGTTTCTCACCCACGGGCAAAATTTTGACGATGTCGGTTGCAACGATTTCAAATGGGTGTTTGGGTTGAGATGGCAGCAGTGGGGGGGGGCGGTGACGTGCGCGGCGTTGTTAGTTGGAAAATTTTGCAAGTTTTAATCCAATCTCGAACGTTTTCTTCCATGCGGGGCCACCAAAAGTGAGCTTTAATTGTTGCTAGCGTGTGGTTTGTTCCTTGATGATTCAAAATTTTCGCGCCGCGAACTGGTGAAGAGTTTGGTCGACCATGGAGGCGGGTACGACTAATTGTTTGACATCTTTAAGTTGACAATACAAAATTTGGTCTTCGAGGAAGAAAATCGGTGGTTGTTTGGCGGCGTTGTCTGTTCTGAGGGTGGCGATGATTTTTGTTATGGCTGGATCCACGGCTTGAGCTTTTAAAACTTCCTCGTGAGCGGCGATCGTAATGGCCTCGGCCGGGGGTGGTTTGTGGTCGACAGCTGTTGGCATTGAATCAGAGAGTGTGGGTTGACTGATGGTCTTTTTGGTCATTGCACGGGTGATGGCGTTGATTTCGGCGTCAATTTCCATGGGCGGTGAGGCCGCTGCTGGGTGTAGTTCCGGTACCGTTAAGTCCGTGTCGGTAGTTGCACCAGCAGGGTGGAAATTCTCGCTGAAAATCGTGGCGGTCAAATTCTCAGCCGTCTGGATTGGGGATTTGTCGCTGTCATCTTTCCTGGACAAGAAATCGGCGCAAGCGTTGTCTTTTCACTTAACGTATTCAACTTTATAATCGTAGTCCTGGAGGCTAATCGGGAAACATTGGAGGCGCGAGTTTTGATGTTTTTCGTCTTCGAGCCATTTGAGCGGCTTGTGATCGGTGCGGATAATAACTTTTTGGCCATACACATAGTGGCGGTACATCCGGAAGCCATAGACAATGGTGAGGCATTCACGCTCAGTTGTACTGTAGCGGGTTTCGGCATCGGTGAGTACACGGCTATTGTAGGCGATGACCCATTGATTGTTTCCCTATTCTTGATACAAAATTGCTCCGATGGGGGTCGTACTGGCGTCGGTTTGAATAACCAACTGAGCTTTGCCATCGTAGACTGGGTAGCGGAGGAAAGGCGATGTCGTGAGGGCTGCTTTGATGCCCTCAAACGCGGCGTAGTGTTCATCGGTGGCGATATATTGGGCACCTTTTCATAGGAGTCCATACAAAGGACTGGACAAGGTTGCCAAATTCGGGATAAATCGCTTGCACCATTGGACTAGGCCTAAAAAACTTTGCATACCTTTCTTGGTCTTCGGAAATTCATAGTCGGCGATCGCTTTGACTTTCTCCGGATCAGCAGCGATTCCGCGGGCGCTAAATAGGTGTCCCAGGAATTTGACTTGCGGCGGCAGGAATTCGCATTTGTTCTTCAAACTTTTGTCCAAATGTTCTTCAAACGAATTCGAAAAAATTATAATATCGTCAATATAAACGAGGCAAATTTTCCAAATGTATGGGTGGAGGATTCTTCCCATTAGGCGTTGGAATTTGGCGGGGGCGTTTTTCAGGCCGAACGGCAACACTTTGAATCGAAACAAACCTTCTTGGCAAATGAAGGTTGTTTTATCGCGGGAGTCGGCGTCAAGGGGTACCTGCCAGTACCCTGCTTTGAGATTGAGGGTGGTGAAGAATTTTGCGTGTCTGATTGCGTCCAAATAATCGTCAATGTGCGGGATCGGGAACTTGTCGCTTGGTGTAACGTCATTTATTCCGCGGTAGTCGACAACGGGTCTCCAAGAGCCGTCTTTCTTCTTTACCAAGAACAGCGGTGCGGCCCAGGGCGAGCGGGATGGTTCGATAAAATCGTTGTTGAGCATTTCTTGGATATGGTGGCGTACAATCGGTCTTTGCTCCATTGCGGCGCGGTAATAATGGCGGGAAACGGGTTTTGCGGTGCTCCTGTCGATACTGACGGTCAACTCGCTGGTGATAGTTGGTTTGTCACCGGGGAGGCTGAAGACATCGCGGTGTTGTCGAAGCATCTTGAGGGCTTTTGCTCTTTGCGCGGCAGAAATGTAAGTTTTTTCGGTCATTTTGTTTAGGGCGTACTCCAGCTTTTGTTGTGCGGTGTGGCCAGGGAACGATTTATCGAGTGCTGCCGGCTCGTGGTCAGTTAAATCGCGGTCAGCGGCGGCGGTTGCTATCTGGCAATCGGCGTAGGTTTCGGAATACTCTAGCGTGTGCTTTGCCATCGCGATGAGCTGATTTGGTCGGAGTTTGATGCTGTTTGGCGTGTTATTAATGAAGAGGAGCGGGCAATGACCTTTGGTGATATTGACAACTGCGGTTTCGACTGGAAGTTCTGCGGCTACGTTATCGGTGGCGAGGGGTTGTACAATCACGTCGGGAACGGTCGCCGATGTTGTGGGAAAAACGGTACTTTTGACCCATTGCTGGCAGTGTGGTGAAATCGAAATGGAAGCTTGGGCGACGAGAAAAATCGGTTCGGCGAGCTCGGTAACCTCCAGACGCTGAGGGAGCGGTTGGTGTGGATTAGGTTGAGCCTGCCGTATCGGTTGTTCAACTTCGATTTCTTCGGGTTGGCTGAAAATATCAGATTTATCGTCATAGAAACTTACTTGCTCGTCCTCTGGTATTTCTTCTAAGACATTGTTGTTGGCGGCGTTTAGGAACAATTCCGTTCGAGGGCGGGCCGAGGCAATTACCTTGAGTGGCAGTTTGACGTCTTGGATTTCTATGTAATTATCTTTAAAATTCAAAATGGCGTGGATATCTGGGTGCGCGAGGAAATCGGTCCCGATGATACATTGGTCGTTTCCATCGTCATCGAGGATTACGCATTTGATCATGTGCTCTCCGAACGCGGATTCCATCGTAACGACTACTGGGCCATGAGCGTTGACAACGGCGCCGTCGGCTACTTTGATTTTTCCGCAAATCGGGAGTTGGAGCGATTGTTTGTCGAAGGCGCATTTGACTAAACCTGAGGACAAAACGGAGCATTGGGCACCTGTGTCGATGAGCGCATGTGCTTTAACGGCTCCAATTTTGATTGGAATTTGGAAGGCTCTCGTGGAAGCGTACTTGCGGACGAAGGATTTGGAAGACGGCGTAAGGTTATCGATTTGACAAACGGACGAGCGGATCTGGCAGGGGTCTTGAAAAGCGTGGCCCGTTGCGTTCCAACAGACTATGCCGGGGCTAACAATCGGTGCGGCGGAAGCGATTTCTTTGGATGGGATAGCCATATTGGCCGTGGACGTCGATTGATTGTTGGCGCATGTGTCAAGTGCGGGTGTTGACGCAGTATTCGGTGCCGGAAGTGCGGGTAGGGTTAGTTGTAACTCTGAAGATTGAGAACTAGCGCGCGATGAGTCTGTCGGCGTTGTGAGGTATGGAGCCGGTACAGCGTTGTAATGAATATGTTGTTCCCACGGTGCCGGGAATTGATGGTTCGGGTAAACGGCGTAGGTATTCTGAACAAAATCATGTGGGTGCTGTATAGAGTTACCTTCATAAAAATGGTTTCGCGCGCCGCGGGCGTAGTTTGTGCCTCATTTGGGCGGTCCTCCGCGGCAGGGTCGCCAATCGCGCTGTCCACGGACGTCGTTCGAATTGGTTTGGAAATCAGGTTGCCGTGGGTGGGCGGCGTAGTTTGGGCAGTTTGATTCAAGTCGGGTTACTTGTTGAGCGTTTTGTCGCTTGAGCCAGACGCAATCTTCGGTGTTGTGGGTGCGGGATTTGTGGGCGTTGCACCAAAGACCTGTAGGTTGCATCGTGCGTGCGCGATCGCGGCTGGCGGATCAGTCGAAGCGATTGGCGTACGGCTCTCTGTTGTGAGATTGATGGCGCGGACTCTGTTGCCTGTTGTTGGGTATCGTTTCATCAGGGCGTTGCCGTGATTTTCGTTCTTCATAGTCGCAGTCGTATCGCTGAATCAACTGTTCCAATAGCATCTCCGTGGGCAGTGGTTGCGGCGGCGGTGGTTCTATTGCTTGCAGTTGGAAAGAGACTAATTTAGCGGGTGGTGCTGCTGGATTTTGAATTCTGTGATCCATAGAGGGAGAGCGCTCGTGGTAACGGTTTTGAGGACGGTCCATGCTGCGGGGGCGTTCATAGCGGCGATCAAATGGTTGCGGAGACTTCGGTGGTGGTGCGTCCTGATCGGCTTGATTTACAAGGATGGGTCTTTCCGCTGTTCCAATTTCGGCTTTGGTTGCATTGAGGACACTACGGGCTTTAGCTATGGCGTCGGCCAATTGTTGGACATTCGTGAAGCCTTTCGCTTGTTCGCCAATTGTTAGTTGATAGAAAACAGGCATTTTTGTCAAAAAGGTGTCAATTACTTGTTTGTGCCGAAAGGTTTGATCTTCATGCTGATACAATAATTGTACATAAGTCATTACCTTACTCAAAAATGCGGCGGGTTCTTCTCCAACTTCTGGGGTGATTGACGCGAGCTCGCGTTTGAGGGTCATCCGGTTGCAATCCGGAGCCAATTGGAACATGAGTAAGTGTTTGGCGTCTTCGTATCGAGTCATATCTTGGATCATATCTCTCGGCGTATCGCAGGTGAGTTGGCGTAGGGCACTCATTTTTATGTGGTTGGAGGCGTCGTAGCCGAACTCGTTTTCCAGGCGGATGAAGAAACGTAACAGGCGTTTATTTGTTGCGGCGCCGTCGATAATCAGCCGGTGCATGTTGTCGACGATTGTTTTGATGCAGCTATCTTCCTCACGATGAGACGTGCATGGCATGTCATACCGAGGTTGCGGATGTTCATAATAATCCTCTGGTGGGTAATCTGAGAAACCAAAATGGTTTGCCCCGGGCGGTGGGCGTCTTTGAAGCCCGGAATGGTGTAAATCTTCGTCGGCGCGCGTAGTGCGGGCGAATTCGTTATTGTATCCGTTGACGGCGCTTTAGGTTTAACTTGATTTGGTAGCCTGCCAAAGACTGGAGCCGGTTCAGTCTCACGGAGAGTTTCGTTTGGGATATAAATATCTCTTGTTTCCTCGCCGTGAAACCGTGAGGACACCGGCGGGGGTCTTGGTGTGGGCGGATTGCGCGCATTAGTTGCGGCGGTGGTGGTGGAAATCAATTGTTGCATTTGCTCGGCGAGTGCGGCCAAATGTGCGTTAGTAGCTTTGGTTTGTTCCTGGATTTCGCGTTGGACACATAATTGCTGGGCTTGGAATTGGTCGGAGGCGGCGCCGATAATTTGATTGATCGTTTGTACGGTAGGAACATTGTTGGTTATGCGCGCGGCGGCGGTGTTGAGTTGGTCCAGCGTCTCGCGTGCTTCAATTCGAAAATTTTGAACTTCATTGGTGTGTGCGATGGCTAGGCTGCTGTGGTGATTGTGTACTGAAGCACGGGTGGCGGCTGAGGCTTGCGGTGGTTCGATATTGACAAAGGATTCGGAAGAGTCTGTTCTGGCAACGGTTTGGTCGTTGTTATTTTGGGCCGGGGCACTTGGCGGCGGCATTTGCGGTGCGGGCAGTGCGTTAGGGCAATTTACGGCGGCGATAAGGGGGTTTTGATTTAGCGACCGCGGGGGTTGAGAATTGATCATCGCCGCGGTTGCGGGAATGAGCGGTACTTACGGTTGTGCCGTCCCGTCCAGCGCGGGAGTACTGAAATTAGACAAGGGCCGATTATGGGGCGGGAGGCTTACCGTGGGTACCGCTGTCGATTGCGTAATATTTGACGGTCGCGGCAAAAGCATTTGATCAAAACTTAGGGCACGGCGTGCAGCTGCGGCGGCATTCGGAGAACTGGATCGCGACGGAAAGCGGGTGAAGTCCGGCGGTGTGTGGCTTACCGTTGGCATCTTTTTTCGCAGGGTATAATAACCTCTTTTGTACCCTTTGGCGCAACTGCGGGGGGGGTCGAATTTTGGATTCTTTGAGCGTTTTCGGATGCAACGCAACGGCGGGGAGAGGCAGCGTACAATCCAAGCGGTCACCAGTGTTGTATGTTGGTTTTTTGTTGGGGGCGGCGATGATGCGGCGTGAGCAGGATTGGGATTCCGAGGTTGTGTCCTTAATGTACGTGCTTCCCACGCCCACGTTTACCCGATAATCTAATTACTGGTACTTAACCCCAACACTAATTACTCCAACAATTAAAGAAAGATCTGCTTTCTTTAATTGTCTCCCTTGTTACGCAAGATTGGAAGGCGAGGATAATACTGCACAAATAATAGACGAAACTTACGTGAACAAAATGGAGAGGGGCAAAACAAATAAAAAAACACAAAATCAACTCCCACGCACGGGCGAGAGAAAAGCGAAAAAGGCGTGGTGGGAGGCGGCGAGTATGGACTAGTGGTGGCCAACGGGGGGCGCAACTAGTAAGTAAACATATAAAATTATAACACTAATAATGATAATTGAGAGAGACCAGCGCACGCGTACCGACGTGCGCTACAGTAAGATGGCTACTGGTGGTCCGCGTTGCTCTCTCCACTTGCCACCTGCGGGCCTCTAACAGGCTTTGACAAAACGATAAAAAATCGGCGGAAAACACACTACAACAGGCATACTCGCGTTGAAACTCACCACTTGCTAAGTATCGTAATGCAAGGAATACCTGTCAAATAAAATTATGCTAAGCCTTTTATTGCTTCAACTTGTAATACTAGAATGCCAAAGACGCAATTAGTGTCCATTTGAGGTACCAGTCTGGTACTGGCGGGGGAGCCACTCCACCGGAATTGAAAGAGACGGTTAAAGAAATATGGGATATGTTGCCTGGCCAATTCGAAAGGATTCCAAATGAATATGATGACGACGCAGGATTATTAACTGGTACAGAAATCTTACCTTTATCATGATTGGATATGATTGGATTTTCTTAAGGAGCACAGAAAACTTTAGATTCGAATGTCCTAAGTGACTTTTCTCAAGATTTTGAAGTTGAAGATGAAACAATAGTATCTGCTGACCAATCAGTCGACTATGAACTACATCCAAAAGTTCAAAAGCTAATTCCTCCACCAAAAACAACCATTCCGAAGCAAGTGACCTTCCTTAACGATGACTTGAAGAAAGACATTCTAGAAATAACCAAGAAAAACTTGGTAGAAGAACATGAACTACGAATCAATTTCATGAAAGAAGAACATGATTTGAGAATGATAGCTATATGCCAGGAAATAGTTGCCTCCCAGAACCAGGAGCAACTACTTTCTTCAAAAAGCAATCCAGGATAAAAAGCAATCAGTATGTGAAACAGAAAATTGCTCATTTGATCATCTAATTTTTTGAAATTTCAGATTTTGGATCAACCTCAAGGATCTGCAAGTGGACTGTTTGACGTACCAAAAATCACTTATCTTGATTAGAATTCTTTTTCTTCGTACTTTCATATCTGGTGTCAGGCTTCCATGCCGCTTTGTTGAATTTTCTATTTCGTTATGCAAAATTCCTATCAATTCACGCACTGTTGCTTTATTAAATCGATATCGTAGTCAGAAGTCAAAATCACTATACATTTCGAATGGATCTGATCTTCGAAAAAGAACTCGTGGAACGTTGTTTGCATGTTCGTTTTCCTCGTCCAAATTTCTCAAAAAATCTATGAAATCAACAACTTCCATAGTCATAGCACTATAAGATCAATCTTACTCCACCAACTAATCCTGCCTGGTGCAGGTGAAGAAAAAGACAAGAAAAAACGATTTTTTTACCCCACTGTTTGTTCTACTCTTCTTTCTGGCATGTCGAAAAAAGATATTCCATGGATTACTCCGCCGTTTATTCCGTGGATTAGCCTATTCCACTTTCTGGCATACCGATTTTTTCTACTCTACTCTTCTCTTTACTCCTCTTTCTGGAATGCCAACTTGAGATAATCCGGGGAATAATCCACGGTTTATTCTACGGATTAAGCTACTCCACCTTCTGGCATACGGGCCTAAATGTTTGGACTCGATTTCTAAGGGTAGGTATATTGCGATTGAGTTGATCGACTTTACTATGTTTTATCTTCTGGAAAACTGATGTTGGATGCACATGCAGGTAAAAAATGAACGAAACGAGCAGCTGCAGGAAGTCTTGAACAATTGTAAAGCAGGTGATGCACACCGTGCCAAACACCTTAAATTGAACAATAAAGAAAAACAGAAGCTTACCAATAAAAGCTAAAGGGTACGGAGGCAAAGAAATTGAAAAGTCTTGAAACGAATGTCTAAACTCACACGAAACTTTTATCACCTTTTACACGAAGATCTCTAGACCAGAAAATTTAAATGACAAAGCCAAATTTTTGGAAATGCTTTTGTAGCGTCATGTGAGTAGCAAATTGATTTTTGATTTTCGTGCGCCGTTTATTAGAAGGCGCCGTTTATTAAAATTTATAAAAAAAAACATTTCGTGCGCCGTTTATTAGAAGGCGCCGTTTATTAAAATTTTGCGCTTCATCATGCAACATTTTAATACAATCTTTTCTTTTATTCTTTCATGGAATCTCAACAAGTAACATTTCATCATCAAACAAATATCATACCTCTACGCCATGGAAAGGAAAAGAAAACAAACAAAAAGCAAAGAAGAGAAAACAAAACTAATGAAAGAAAGGAGAAATGAAAACAACTAATGAAATTGAGAGAAAAAGAATGGAAAATAACTTCCCTGAATTCACTTACTTTGAGGCCGCTAGCAACTGAACGGTTTCCTTCTTTTTTTGCTACAGCAAATTTTTTACCTTGAATCCAAACTTTACTTCTTTCTATTTTCTTGACTTGTAACGGATTCATCTTAAAGGCCCATCTATACTTTTTTCTCGAAAATCTGTCGCAAGTGATTGCAACGATCAAAATCGAGCGAATCCCTCATTTTCTCTGTGCGCAAGAAAGATCTTGACGAGTTCTATCCAGTGAAGTATACTTTGCAAAAAAAATTTGCATGGTGTTGCAGAAATCAGTTATTTTCTAAGCATCTTGCGTTTCTTACGTTTCTTGTGGATTTAAAGCGCACATTAGATACTTGTTGAATGTGTTGGTTATCGTTCAATCGGAAATTTCAATATCTACCTTGCGATGTATTATACACTGAAATTGCTCCAATACTTGGAGAGCAAATCTCTTGCATATGTTTTTTAGCGAAAAAAGTATAGGGCCTTAAGACTGCGTTTCACAGAAACTTCGCAAAAAATCAATAGAAAACATTGCAAACCGCTGCAGTTTAAAGCCCTATTCAGAAGTGAAAAATCTCAGGATTTTTGTCGGCGACTGCACTTCTAACTTTAGCTTAAGGATACTTATGATTCTAATAAACGGCGCGGCGTTTATTAGAATGCGCCGTTTATTTTTTTTATATGGTCAAATGAGCGCCGTTTATTCGAGGGCGCCTTTTATTCGAATAAATAACGTAAAGAGAATCCACCGTGATCGATCCAAAGAAATTGTTCTTAAAGCCATGTAAATCTCCTAATGATTGATGAAACATATTCAAGAAAAACTATTCATTGATTAGCAATTCTGGGTATTGAAATACCCAAAAGAGGACTTGAACTGCTTAACACAACTCATTTTATTTTTTCAGTTTATCTCCAGAAATTCTATCCCAAAACAACACTACACAAGACGGGCAGATTGAAAATTTAAAGGGCGTTGTTTCAGGGGCCCAGATTTTTTGTCTTCGAAAATGCAACAACCATTAGCAACCATCAATTGATCTCGTTGAGACCATCCATAATTATCTTCTCACTCTATTCTCGACTGAATTTTGACTATAAATGATTGTTTTGGTAGGCTTCCGGACATTAGAGCACCGTCCTTCGCTATAGTGTCTAAGCCCGAGCCTAAGCTTTAGCCTGAGGTTAAGCCTGAGCCTACGCTTAAGTCTAAGACTAAGATCTAACAAAAGCCTAAGCCTAAGCCCAAGCCAAATCCCAAGCCTAAGCCCAAGCCTAAGCCTAAGCCTAAGCCTAAGCCTAAGCCTAAGCCTAAGCCTAAGCCTAAGCCTAAGCCTAAGCCTAAGCCTAAGCCTAAGCCTAAGCCTAAGCCTAAGCCTAAGCCTAAGCCTAAGCCTAAGCCTAAGCCTAAGCCTAAGCCTAAGCCTAAGCCTAAGCCTAAGCCTAAGCCTAAGCCTAAGCCTAAGCCTAAGCCTAAGCCTAAGCCTAAGCCTAAGCCTAATTTTCAGTCTGGGCCTAAGCCTATGCCTAAGCATAGCTGATACCTAAGCTAATGTTCGGCGCTCTAATGTCCAGACGCTTTAATCATAGTACTACAAATATTTCTCCATGTCTACAGATCGGTTCACATTTAGAGCGACAAAAAAATTCGAAAAAAACATGGAAAATTGTTTTTGAGAGAGAGAATTAAAATCCAATATAACGAAAGTGAATTTTCTCCAACTTTAACCCAAACTCTCAAAAATCCAGTCCACTTCTTTTTCTAGCTTGGCAACTATCCAAGCAAATATATTCTTTTTTTCTGCCCCATCGGGGCATTTTCTAATAAACTAGTCCACCTCTTTTTAGTGGGCCTCAGCCATGCATGAAAACCTTCGTAGAAGCACATTAAAATTTTAAATTTGGTAATCCTCACATCAAAGAAACAATAAAAAACAATCTTAAAGCTACGAATTCTCTCTTTTGGTAAAAGTAAAAGATGTGTAAAATGCATAGAACTGGAAACGTGTTGTAAACCTGGTGTAAATTGACCGTTTCCATTAAATTCCTCATGATCAAGAACCCGTCAACCCAAAAAAACCGCAGAAATACCTCGATTAACACACAGAAATTTTTTTTGTGTGAAGTAACTGTGTCCATTGAATTTCCCATGATCAGAAACCTCTTCCTCCAAAATTTGCAGAAATACATTTGTATACACTCGATATAATTTTGTCTGTAAAGTGATCGCATTCATTGAATTCCCCGTGGTCGAAAACCCCTTCCACACAAAATCACGAAAATACGCTTGTTGACACTCGGCATAATTTTCTTAAGTAAGTGTCCGCATTCATTGAATTCCCCGTGGTTCAAAACTCCTTGCCCCAAATTATCACAAAAATACGCTTGTTTACACCCGAGATAATTTTCCGTGTAGAATGACCGCGTCCATTGAATTCCCAATGGCCAAACCCTTCATTTACATTAATGATGATTTTTTGTGTAAAGTGATCACATTCATTAAATTCCTTGTGGTCGAAAACCTCTTCGTCTAAATTATCACTAAAATAAGTTTGTTTACACCCCTGATAATTTTTGTGTAAAGTGATCGCGTCAATTGAATTCCCAATGGTCGAAAACCCTTTCCGCCAAAAAATCACGCAAATACGCTAATTTACACCCACAATAATTTTTTTTTTGTGTGAAGTGTGTGCATTCATTGAATTCCAGATGGTCAAAAAGAGCATCCACGAAAAAATTACAAAAGTACGCTTGTTTACACCCAGAATAAATTTTCGTGTAAAGTGACTGTGTCAATCGAATTCCGAATGGTCGAAAGCCCACTCCACCAAAAATTCACAGGAGTACCCTTATTTACATCAGTGATGATTTTTTTGTGTAAAGTGACCGCGTCCATTGAATTCCTAGCGATTAAAAACCCCTTCAAGCAGTAAAAATCGCGACAATACGCTGGTTTACACTCGGGATAATTTTTTGTGTAAAATGACCGCCTCCGTCGAATTCCCTAAGGTCGAAAACCTCTTCCTCCAAAAAGTCACGGGAGCACTTCATTTACATTAATGATGATTTTTTTTGTGTAGAGTGACCGCATCCTTTGAATTTCCCGTGGTCGAAAATCCCTTTTTTACAAAAAATACGAAAATACGCTTGGTTACACCCGGGATAATTTTTTATGTAAACTGATCGCATTCATTAAATTAACCATGGTCGAAAACCCCTTCCAGGAAACGATAACAAAAATACGCTTATTTACGCCCGAGATAACTTTTTTGTGTAAAGTGACCGCGTCCACCGAATTCCCAATAGTCGAAAACCCCTTCCTCCAGAAGGTCACGGGAGTACTTCATTTACATTAATGATAATTTTTTTGTGTAAAGTGACCGCGTCCATTGAATTCCCCATGATCAAAAATTTTTTGAAGCCGTCAAGGTTATATAACAAAATTGTTAAATTTCGCGGTTCTCGGGACTTTGGACAATCATATAATCGAATTGAGGCCACATGTCAAAAAAATAAAAAATCGCATTTGAGATTGCACCCCAAGATGCTTAGGCCCAAGTATGGAGGTTGGATATGGCACACCCATTGCTGGACGTGGTGGAACTGGGGGCTTTTGAAAAGTGCGTTTTTTGCATGTTTTTGGGGCCCCACCGAGCACCACTTACAGATAGAGGCGAAATGACAAAAGGCACCCCTCTATGCCCAATATTATACAAAAAAACCCGAAGGTTCTAGCTCTTAGCGTTTTGGCTCTAGAGGTGGGACATGAAATTTAGGGGCCAAGTATATTATAGTTTGACACTATCGCGCCACCTACGATGTCTATAGAACGGTTCACATTCAGAGCGTCAAAAAAATTTATGAGTACAAATTTTATCTCGGTCTATAAACTTCGAATATTAGCTGGCCCAAGTCTTCGTGAATAAAACTTTGGCGTACAGGTAAAGAAATGAATTTACAAAGGAAAACGTCTGCAATGCACACTGACATGTTTCTCTCTACAGTCAACTTGAGAAAAAATTTGTCAGCAAAAACAGGTGGTTTTTCCCCACCAACGCATTTTTTGCATTTCAAGCCTCATTTAGAAGAATGGTTGGTAGCTTTCGAATTTAGTTAAGATGGTGGCAGGTTGTTTTCCTGCTGTTGCTAATTGCATCCAAGCTTACTAAGGTTGATTTTTTATGCTAAACTTTTTTAATTTGATGCTCAACATTTATAATTTGAAGCAACGTCGTCACTTGAAAAACAAATTATCGCACCTTGAACGTTGCTTTTGAAATGTTATCCCTAGCATGTCGTTGCTTCTGCTATGTTTCTGCAGGATTTACGAATAAATTTCTCTCTTCGTATCTTTGTCCAATCTATCTCTACTTTTCAATATCGTGGGGGTGTTTTTCCTCGTTACCTTTGACTCCTTCAAAAAATCAAAAAAATTATTAGTTTCCAATTAGTTTTGCAAAAAAATTATATTTCATATTTCAGACTTATTCGCCTTCCTTCAGAAAACTTAATTATGTTCCACGTCAACCCTTTGGTGATCAGAATATTGAATATATTGTTATCCCACGTATATTGTTTCTTAGTGTCCTTATCGCTCAGCTCTAATATGCTAAGGTTAACATGGCCACGGAGCTCCACCTCATTATGTAATGTTCAATAGTTAGCGCTTGGACACATAAGAATGATCGTATAAATTGAAAATATTATTCATTTTCAGTATCAAATGATTTTTATTCGAACCGCGATTGTAATAGAAAAATCGGCTATGGATTTCAACCTATAAAATTGCGTTGTCCAAAAATTCCAAAAGTTCAAAATTGATGGAAAATTTTCGTTTCCAAGGTATGGACGCATAAAAATCTACTTTCGATAAAAATTTTCAATTCAACTGCAGCCTATGTAATGAACCTTGAAAGCTTCATTTCGCAGAATCACTCGAATAGAGGTCCTGCGCAAATGATTTCTTGTTCTATGAAACTTTAAAATTTATGCGGACGCCCAGTTGTATCGATATGTAGATCTGCTTCATGTGGTTTTCCACATTTTATAAGGTTTTTCCGCTCTTAGCAAATATTTATTCCATTGTTTTCTCCTCCGCACAAATTTTTCCGTTTTTTCTCAATTTGTGTTTGTTTCGTGATTTTTTGGAGAAAACTCAAAATATTAATGTTATCAGCTCACATATATATATCTTTTTGTTTCTTGATTGAATAGGAGGTTCTACACAAGCTACTTTTCCATTCGATAAAGGTAAACAGAATCAGGAACATGATTTTTGTATGAAGCCCTACACAATGATTTTACTGTGGAATTTTTACGCAGAAAAGTTGCTAAATTTTTGTTCTGAAAAAGTACAGAGAATATGAAATAATTCTTATCATTCATTTATTATTTAGAAACATATCAAGAAAAACAGACTATACGTTGATGTGAATATGATGATGAATAAATAGCTGCTCAGAGCAGGTCGAACCATTGCAGAATACAATCTTTTAATACCAACATTTTTCATAGAATAACCAACTGAACACTGAGAAATGATGCTCGAGCCATTTTTGATCTGATGTGAACAAAAATAGATAATTTTACATGTTTTCTAGTTTTGGTTAAAAAAAGCTGTAGCTTACCATCCATATCGTCACTTGAGAATCGGTTCATGATAGCATACATGACGACATCGTAAACCTGACTCAATATGGCGTAAAACTAGGTAAATCAGCGAGACCGAGAGAAACATACAGGATAGCAGACTGAAAACAGAAATGAATTAAAAGGAAGTATGCACCAAAAATTCCAATACAGAAACAATGATCATAAAAGTGAGCAGCGCTGAATTAAAACGTAAGAACGCAAACAGAGAAAGCATTATAATCATGAAACAAAAAACATGACAAAGAAAAGTAGAAGACACGACAGAAACATAAAATATTGCTTTGATGAATGTTACTTGGATCAAAGTTGTAGCATTCATCCAGAATTTGACTTTCCACAAGTCCCAAGGACATAAAAAATACCACATCTTCCAAGTTATGTAATATGTAGCAGCATCACTTTCTTGTTCATCAAAAAAATTAAAATAGTGTCAAAATGGCTGGTACCTCAATTTCCTGTGATGAAACGGCCAATGCTGAGATGGCTGGCCCCGAAACACTGTCAAGGAAGTGGTGGCACCCAAACATCCCATTCCAGGCAGAAGGCGGTCACGTACGCAGACTGTTTATCATTTGTATGAGCATCGTTTTTCTTCCCGAGGATCGAATGAAAAAAGACTATAGAGCCGAGTGGTGTTGCGCTACAATCCTCAAGACTGCAGATACAGAGCAATTTTCAAGAGTGCTACAAATTTTTTGCAGTTTCCAAAATCAGTTCCGGAATACTCTGCATCTGCATGTTCCAAGTCTATTTACTTGGAGGAACTTTTGCTGGTTATAGGATCTGATATTTCTTCAATTTTGAGCTCTGTCGGTTAGATTTCTTGATCGTAATGAGAAACCTAGTCGAAGAAGTAAGAAGCGAGTCATATACATGAAGGTTTCCATCTAATATTCCAAGATGAAATAATATCGCAATGAATGTTTATTTAGTTACGTTGTGAACGTTTCAGTGTACGGCGGAATGTTTGTTCTTGAGGATTTGTTTATGAGGATAGATGCTTAATTGAGAGCAACAATACTGTCTCCAATAACACAACAAAAATCTGACACAGCTAATGACATATAAATTACCTTCCAATGTACATTTTTTTATAACGACATAATTTGTTTATATTCACCAATTTCCTAACACATCTCACCCTAAAATGAGAGACAAAGTAAAAAACAGTTTGAAAATGGATTTCGAAAGATTTGGTCACGAGGCGAAGTTGGTTCGGCACTCCAGGGCGATGTCTTCACCACTGAAATAACCAAGTGAGGTGTTTTACAGAATTCGAGCACCTTGTAAAATTTGTCAATCTTGCTGAAAAGTTGGCTATGGAATAATGACAGCAAATTATGAGATAGTTAGGAGATAAAGTTTTTGGGAACATTCATGTTTTGAGTACATATGTATTCGGACAAAGAGAGCTGAATAGATGACGGACTGAATTTTATCTCTGTGATTTCTTCTATCAGTATCGCTGCATGCGTTGATCCTACATCAGTTATAGTGTTTTGCTTATGCGACGGAAAGAGACGGTATTTCTGTGCCTTATGTCCACACATCTTACAAAATTAGTATGCTTTAACAAGAAAACCAACACCCTCAGCATATCGCTTAGTTCAGGGGCCGTATTTTAAAACCTAGCTTGTGCTTCTACCTAGAAAACATTTTTTGCCCTAATAGCAGCTAGTTGATGTGGTAAGAGTGTTTATGATACTACTTTGTATATGTTAAAACATAAAAAACCTAGTTCGTTCTCTGGTAGCATCTACCCTAGTAGCATTCCAAACAGCAGCTATTTTTTAACATATGACTTGATCTGAGCCTAGGCTTAAACTTAGCCAATAATTAAGCCGACTCGATATATTATAACACTGTGACATTTACGTAAGTTTAGGTTCAGACTTATGCTTAGGCTTACTGAGTGTATTAGTAATATGCTATAGCATGCTAAGGTTATAAGATGCGTGGGCATCAGACATAGTCGTATCACAGGTACCTCTGCTTTGAGTCATAGAGAGAGCATATCATGAAAGAAAATTCTAGACTCATACCTCGGCTGAAAAACATATGTTTTCACTACATCAGTAGAACTCTGCTGCCTATAAAAGAATCTATCTCTTCGGACGGGTGATTGAGGTCCAGTTGACCTAGAGTCTGTTTTTTGTGGAATGCTTCTAGAGTGAAAAAATGAAAAAATTAGCACTGTCTTTTTTTACTTTTGAAGTTTTTGCTTTAAAAATTGTTAAAGATTGATTGAATATGATCACAATGTTTTCAGTCCTATATAAAATAGGGAAAAACGGAAAATCGTGATGAATAATATTTGCTAGCCGACCCTGTTATTTGGAAGCAAATCAAGAGTAACAGAGTGTATGAATAAGCAATATTAAAGGAACTTTTTGTCACATACCCAATTCCATAGGCCCGGCACATCAGAAAAATGATGCTCAGCGAGGGACTCGAATGCTCGACTTTCTGCATGCATGTTGAAATGAGACTTGGAGTTGAGGTTGAGAAATATAATAAAGGATTTGTTATCAAAATGGACCTAATCAGTCACTTGCTAATTCACCTAATCAGGCCGAAACCTTAGGTAGAATCAGTTTGCAACAGTTCAGTCAGTCTCAAAATCAACAAAGATCTCCTGCTTTCGTCCCGAAGAACTGCAGAAGATAAGATAACACCCTGAGCTCAAGTAACTTCAAACCAGGGGCAAATTCAGAAGTCAGGCCGAGAACTGAGTTGTAAATGTAGACTTGCACGCTGGTTGGCTCTCCAGAAATCCGGGGTCTAACCTGCGTTCCCTCCGCTGCGAGAAATCCAGAGGCTGTCCGGCCGCGGGTCGTTGTATTTCCGGTGGAAATTCTCCACAAAAATAATATAACAATAATATAAAAATTGGCCTACTGGCCCGCCGATTTCTCTTTATTGAAAATAAAATAAACAATCAATGAATGACCAAAAACATAGACGACCGGCATATTTATGCACGGTGTCTATGCAAATCGGCGTCGACGCATTTTGCGTCGACTTTGGCTATTTCTTCGCAACCTGGAGATAGACTATGTCCATCCCTGACATGCAGGGCAGACGTGTTAGTAACTTCGATGAACAAGTCACATGAATATTTTAGAAATTATGTTTTAATGGTGGTGGTTTGTGTGGAGCAGATCAGCTAGACAAACCATTACAACACTTTCACTGTGCTTAAAGTTGTTAAGTATGGATGCATCAATGGATTAACCCTTAAAAATCCGGCCTTTTTCTCACTTTTTGGCCATACACTTTAATTTTTTCGAGAGGGGTTTTTATTGTGATTTTACTCACTGGTATTTTTCATTATACTTTCCGATGCAGATTTTCCAGAGGATCTAAAACATGCAGGTTGTGTTGTGAGTACGCAATTAACAATGGAGATATGAATGTGTAAAAATTATGATTATGCAAATTAATTATAAACACATTCTCAAGACCTGGGGTTGTTCTTACAGTGCAAAACCCAAGCTTTGATAACACAAGTGTACTCGCCCATGAAAGCAACACCTTCAAGAGAAAAATTAGGGAGACAATTGACATGGAAGTAGGAGGATCAAGCAATGTAGAAACAAAAAGCATTGAAATATGCCACACATGGAATAGAACCTTCTTGTGGAAGTTCCTTAGGAGACGCAATGGCCCACCAGCTTAAATAGAAGATCTAACTAGGCGAATATTGGCCCCAATCGCCCAGTGGTTACAGGTCTTGACTCACAATCTCAAGGATCAAACCCCAGTGCAAGCAAGAATTTATTAATAAGTTATTCTAATTGTCATAGCCTGAAGAAGGTAGTAGGCCGAAATGTCGTTCACCACTGTATTATTGTGTGCTATATTGTGTTATTCTAATAAAAGTGTTTCACATTTTTATGCCATTGTAAGGTCAATAATAGCCGACAATAAATTTTTATGCCATTAGATCAGTTTCATATGAAAGAATGATGTGGCCAAAATGGAACTCTACTGATGAAATACATCAGCCACAAGTCTCCGGGACACCCTGTTTCATGTTTGACTTTCTTGCAAATATCTGACGATCTGATGGTGTTTAATGCTTGAAGTTTGCTCAAGGATGACAGACAGAGAATTTACGTTAGCTACTTAGAATTACTCCAAGTGCAATTAGCAGCTTCATGACGGTCTAAAACATGGGTGCTCGAAAATTTTCGAGTCAATGGCTGATTAAAAGTTGAAAAGACAATGAATCCTCATTTTCAATGAAATCCTCTGAAAAACTAGACCATCTGATCTATTCTGATTACTATAAGGTATGAATTTCTTTTCTAGCTCATAGTTTCGACTATAACATGGGAGGTGAATATAAAATTAGCGACGTTGTGGTCAATGGTATTTATTTGATTGTTGGCACTATCTCCGTCGCCCTTAATGGTATTCTAGTATTATTGTACGCCAAAAATGGTCACCTACGTCGTATCAATAAACGTTTCCAAATCGTCCTTGTTTTGGCCGACGTTTTGTTAGCATTTGGAATTTTGGTCACATCGCTCAATAATTTTCGCGTCATTTTCTTGGACGACTGGTACACGTCGTTTTTTTGCCTCACTATCACCATGCCGAACATTTGGGCTTCACTTTTGACCTTACTAGTTTTGTTGACGTTGTCTTTAGAACGTTTGGCGGCTTTGGTCGCGCCATTGGCCTACAGGCGTTTGGTTTTGGACAAAAAATCCTTATATGTTCCGTTGACCGTCAATGTGGCCATAGCAACGGTTTTTTGTTCGTTCAATTATTACGGGGTCGATTTTACTGGTCCCAAACCCGAAAGTTGTGTACCAACGGCCATTAGAATACCCGCTTTGAAACCCATGATATCGTACTATAATTGCGTGACTGGATTTTTGGTTCTGGTCACTTATGTCCTCGTATGCATAGCTTTCAGTTACAGGTAATTGTTGTGGAATCAGGTTTGTGTGACGATTTATCATATATTGCGAAGCCTAAACAATGGATTTGATGAACTTCCTTATCGAAAAAGTAGCCACTTTTGGTGTCACGCAACCAAATCCAAATATTTGGCACAACTGGTGTTCAAAAAGATATTTTTTTAGTATCTTTTTTGCAAAAATTTTTCCTTAATTTTTCTTCACTTTATTTTATCTTTTTTTGACGTTGTTTATCTCACTCAAAAAGATAAGAATGTACTAATTCATCCGTTTTTATTTTTTTCCGCTTTTATTCATTCTGCTCAATTACTGTAGAGCAGATGGAAAAAAGATATATAACGCAAGGTGTTTTTTTCTGTGGGGCGCTTGAACGTCTCACTTTGGCGCCCGTCTCACTTTGGCGTATATTTTGTTTTAGGCGCCAAAGTGAGACTGTTGTCTTATTTTGGCGCCCGTCTCACTTTAGCGCCCGTCCCACTTTGGCGCCTATTGTTTAATAATGACTTTTCTTGGATGTCCTAACTTGGCGCCCGTCTCACATTGGCGCCCGTCTCAATTTGGTGCCCGTCTCACTTTCTCGCCCGTCTCACTTCGGCGCCTGTCTCACTTTGACGCCCTATCATAGTCTGCTTTTCGGTATTCATGCTGATCATTTATCTGGGTGAATCCCCATTCCCCGAAGGTCCTGTTTCCCCGAAATTCCTCTTTCACCGAAGAATGCTTCAAAGCTTTTTCTCGAAAGTCCCTATTCCTCAAAATTTTCAAATCCCGTTTCCTTAAAAATAGACGAAGGCTATTTTTAAATTGCATTTTGTAAATTGCTTATTTTCCCTGAGAACATTCTAGTTGTACGATTTCACACAAAATTCGCACGGTAATAAAAATTAGTGAAAAATTGGAGAAAAATCATATCACGTTTGATACGCATAGCTTCAACTTCGGATCCGGTAAGGCGCAAAAAGTGGATTGTGACCGCGATCCGGATTTGCAAGAAATTCATTCGACGTACATGACTTCACCACCGATGGCCAATCGTTTAACTTTTTTCTTTTTGAACAAATAAAAATGATCCGGATTAAGTCTACTTTCATAAACCAACATTGACATTTGACAACACAAAGACAGTATAAAGCGGGCTTCCTCGAAAGCGGCCATTTTAATTTCATGAAAAGTGTTTTTATTGAGTGAAGTTTAGAGAGAGCTATTCAGTGGCCTGAGCTATTTATAGTCATTATGGTAATGTTTTGCATATATACACATCGCTTGTTTATTAGGACATACAAGGCGCCAAAGTGAGACGGGCGCCAAGGTGAGACGGGCGCCAAGGTGAGACGGGCGCCAAAGTGAGACAGGCGCCAAAGTGAGACACAGCTTAGGCGCCAAAGTGAGACGAGGCGCCAAAGTGAGATCGGCGCCAAAGTGAGATAGGCGCCAAAGTGAGACGGGCGCCAAAGTGAGACAGGCGCGAAAGTGAGACTGTACCGTGGTTTTAGGCTTGATTGGAAAAATATTGTTCGAGATTTTTCACTCATGAATGATTAAAGCTTCATTGTTAGCACTAAAAATGACATTAAAGTTAGTGAAAATGTGTTTTTTTGGCTGGAGCTTTGCCCCTGACGCACAAACGTTCTTCTACATAAAAGCTGTAGTTTTTCCCGCTTTTCTCTAAAGACACTAAAAAAAATTTGAGGCATATAAGTTTTTCGGCTTAATATTTAGCACTATACGTTTGTACATTCTCGTGCAAAATTGGACTGAAAAAATGACGATCTAAGGAACATAGTATTACGGAAAATGGAATCGCCCTGCAATTGATTCATAATTGTTTTATTCGAAAGAAACTACTCTGCTCAATATTAAATGTATTATATCTTCACATTTATCTTTTTTTTGATTTTTCTATCTTTATATTAATGTTTTTAAAAAATTAATTTTTCTTCTATATTTATCTTTACATAGATATACATGCTGAAATTTCTCATCTTTTTGAACATTGGGCACGACAGGAAACGCTCAGTTAGGGTAATATACCCTCGACCTTCTGCTTACAAGCCGAATGCGCTAATAAGCTGCATCAATAGACTCATGCGGATGGTAGGTGAAATTCATCGGCGGTGACTGAGCAAGCCGATTACCTGTCAATAAGTGAGTTTGAGATGCCCAAATCGAAATGGCATAACTGAAAAATATTTCATGGTTAGAACATCAAACCCTGATTTATCTGCTAATTAGGCAAACGTGCTACTAACTGCGCTAACCTCTGCTTTGTTACTCCAGGTTTCCATTTTGACCTTACTATTTTGCTGACAGAAAATTTGGTACAATTTACCTCGACTTGACACTTGAAATGTGCCGTGCTTTCTACCACAAATTTTTGGTCGACATGATTTTGATGAAAATTGGAAAATCAGCGCTGTCTCTGACGAAGTTTCATATCCTGATCTCCAAAATGTAAGTTTAATCGAAATTGAGTAAGTTCTGTTTGTGTGTTTTTCATTGTGAAAATAAACTTTCATTGTGAAAATTTTCAAACGAGTAATGCAGACCAATAAGTCCGTGATGGAGTCATCATTTAAAGTTTATTCGTTTCCAAATAGTTTCTATACTCGATTCAGTTTGAAATGATCGATGCAAAGCGATCCCATGAAAGTAAGTTCAATACGGAACAAACATAGTAAGCTTATTACTGAAATCAACGAAAAAGTTTTTCTGAAGTGAGCGGCAAACAAAACTGCGGAAAATTTGCTTCAATAATGGTTAAAATTTCTCAAACAGCTCTCAGATATCGTTGCAGAGCTGCCCAAATACAAGCATAATGTCTTTTAAATGATTTTGGTCGTTCTTATTCTATTGGTGGAATTGACCGTTTTTTACAGTATAAAATGTTCCACCAAGTAAAAATAGCGTATCAAGTTGATGTTACTTTCCTTGTTTTTGCTATATCTTATCATATTAATGGGCTAAAGTACATTTTCTATTCTTATCAATAATGTCCCACAAAATTTTTCAGACGTCGTACTTTGACGCCGAAATTGTTCGATTTCCCCCACAACGATTCCGAAGCGAATCAAAAACGAAAAGTGATCAGAGAAGAATTGGAGATCAGTAAAATTGTGTCCGTGATAATCATTGGTTGCCTACTTTTTTACATTTTGCCTAATATCGTATTGACCAGTTTGACAACTTCGGGCGTCTCACTTTCGCCGAATTTCGGTTTGTACGTTTCGGTTTGCCAATCGTTCAACTCACCATTGAACGCCGTCTTATTCTTGTGGCGCGATATACCGATGCGGAAAGCTTTCCTGAAAATGATGGGCGTCGAAAAAATTTCCACCACAATAGTACCGACTTCTAACTAAATAATGATCGTGACGAATATTATCAAACAGACGAATCCGTACTATTAAATCAAATTCAGCATTTTTTATTATGTGTAACTATTAGATGTAGCCGGGCTAATCTTCTGTTGAAGGCTACAGCAAGTGTTCATTGGGTCTCACACCTATTCAGCGAAGCACACAACAGCGAAATTCAAAATCGCGAGACTCAATACGGCGACTCTCAAAATAGCGATTTTCAAAACAGCGAAGACTCAGAACAGATTCTCAAAATGGCGAATTTTCAACAGGTTATCTTTAGAAAATGGAGATTGGGCGGGATAGACGTTTTGGCGTATGATCTATTTGGTCCTCCATTTCGATCTGGTGGATGCTGGTTGTCACACATTTTGGCATCAATCACCAGATTTCCAAATTATCACTTTATGTATTTATGTGTTTTCACGACATTACAGCTTTTTATTCTGGTTTGTTTATTATTAATAGTTACATTCATGTTTTTTGTATCTTTTTTCCTTTATTGACTTATTTCTTTTTATATGCTTATTTTGAGCCACTTGTTCTTTTTGTTTAATTTTTTAGGTTGTGTACTTTTGTTCTATTTTTTACCTACGTTTTACTACATTATTTTACTTTTCGTTTTCGTTCTGTTTTTTGTTCTGCCTTTACTGCTTAATTATTTTATCCAATTCATCTTATTTCCTTATTTTATTTTGTTTTATTTATATCTTTAATTTAATTTTCTTGCAATTCAGCTCCATTCAAAACAACTTTAATCGAGAATCCTTAGAATGATTTTTTGTTTTCGTTTTTTAAGCGTTTCACAAAAATGTTTTTCCAGATATTTTTTCTGATTTTGGAACGGTCCGTGCGTGCATATCTACCGCAACTGCAGCACAAAAGCATGTGAAACATAGATGGCCAAATGCAACTAAGCATGAACTAGCGAAACTAGCGAAAACGATTTTAATATACCTAATTTGCATATTTGCTATAAAAATGATGAATGCATTTACTCTAATGCATAAAACTTTTTACTATTTGCTGTATAGAGATTCGCTATTTTGAGAATCTCTGTTTTGAGACTTCGTTGTTCTTATAAACAATGTTTTGAATCTCGCTAATTTGAGTTTCGCTGTTGTGGTATTTGTCGTATTGGGGACACACCGTCGATTGCTCGTATTTATTTACTTGTTGATCAAAGGCCTATGTTTTAACTTTTCACGGGTTTTTTTATTTATGATTACTAATTTTTTTATTTATTATCTAACAAGGAAATGTTTCCATGTGTAATTTCTAAAACGGCACATGCTATGGTGAGTTGGACTCCACAACAAATTAAGTAATGTTACATTACACAGTTTGCCTGCAGGTCATATTTACACTGAAATTTGTGTGAACGCGTAAAGCAATGGAAACTTCATCCTTGCTCGATCTCAGCAACCACCAAAGCATATTTGATGTCAGGCAGTATGCTAGGTAGGTCATTTTGGGAACTGTAATAAAGCTCACATGAGTGATTTAGCTGGTTCTATGAAATGCGATTTTTCATACATATTTGCGCCTTTTGTGGTCTCTAGGATCGTGTGCCTATGTATGCTTGGAGAATCACCGAGATTACCCTCGTTAATTTCAATCTCCCAATCGATCGATAATTTCCGTGATGAAGATTTTGCGGAGACCAAATCGGCATGTAGATCTCCTGTGTAAGTATGTCAGAGGGTCAATTCCTCTGACCTTTGGTCCTCTAATTATTATTCTTTTTATTTACTAGAGTCCTTTGTTGCTAAAGTAAGTTCACTTTTTATTAAGTAAACAAAACTTCCAAAACGGTTTGTTTATAAAATATTTTTTAGTATAAGGCAACGCGGCGACAGGCCGAGAAAACGTAATTGTTTTTGTAATTTTTTATTATTGTGACGATTTGCATATCCGCATGGTGGCGTCCTACGTGGACAGGAAAAGTTTGGTCGTGGAACCATTGGAGAATAGTTGTTGAAATGAGACTTTGGTTAGAATTGAGAAATATAATAAAGAGGTTGGTATCAAAAATAGACCTAATCAGTCACTCGCTAATTCACCTAATCAGGCCGAAACCTTAGGTAGAATAAGTTTGCAACAGTTCGGTCAGTCTCAAGTTCAACAAAGATCACCTGCTTTCATTCCAAAGAACTGCAGAAGATCAAATAATTCTCTGAGCTCAAGTAACTTCAAATCAGGGACAAACCTAGAAGTCAGGCCAAGAATTGAGTTGCAAATGTAGACTTGCACGCTGGGTGGCACTCCAGAAATCCGGGGTCTAACCTGCGTTCCCTCCGCTGCGAGAAGTCCAATAAATGTCCGGCCGGGGGATGCTGTATTTCAGGCGTAAGCTCCACAATAATAATACAAAATATTATTATAAAATATTTGGCCTAGTGGCCGCCGATTTCCTTTATTATAAAAAATAAACAACAAAATCACGAATGACCAAAAACATAGACAACCAGCACTTTTGTGCATGGTGTCCATGCAAATCAGCGTCGACGCGATTTGCGTCTTTGCGTCTTTGCGTCGACTTTGGCTATTTCTTCACAACCTGGAGATAGACTATGGCCATCCCCGACATAGTGAGTATTTGGTTGGAGAGGCAGTGTTGTCTGTCTCTTGTTTCTTGGTAAACTTCAGTTGTGTACTTCCTTCAGGGAAGAGTGGGAGTATGACTCGCATGAGTCATAGCAACATGATCCGCTTCAGGATTTTATTCGTCAGAATCCATTGCTTCTAGCTTCGGTCACCCAGAAATACTTTCGTTATTTTTTGCTCATAAATTTGTGTCTTGTTCTGTGCTCTTTTCCCCGTAAAATTTTTATATGCATTAATTTTTAAGTACTTATTTGACATACACTACTTTTTGACGCTAAATTTTTAGTTTCAGCCTGTAAATCGAATAATTGAGAATGTAAAAGAATGTACGTCTTACTATCAAATGCCAGAAATTAAAATCAAGATGATAATCACTGGTCCATCACAAAGGTTCGAAAAATCTGATCTTTTTCAAAATACTTGGAAGGGCGGGAGCCTACAGTAGATATCCGGGTAATGAAACTGGAGTCGATTTATGAATCACCTGCTCATGACCGTAGGAGTAAAAAATATGTACCTTCATAACACGTATTATCGAAATAATCGAAACGACCTTCCTTCTCTTCCGGAGCCACAACAAACAAATCCGGATGAACGGATGCGGAAGCCGAATTCACAATGCACGATTTTTCGTCTTAGTAGTAAATGAATGAAACGCAATCGAATGATTCATTATCGCTGTTCAATTTCGCGTCCTGATCATCTTTTGAAGTGATCACAGAATCGTCCTTCGGCAGACATTTCGCAATACAAGCCGCTACTGTAGGCACGTCGGAAAAAATTTTCCTAGCGAAACCGACAAGTAATTTTTGTGGCGTCCGGACAAGGTCGTTGGGGCAAGATATGGTCGTTTCAGGTAGAAAAAAATACTGATCTAGAAAAAACGATACATTTGCAGTCAATTTTACATGAAATGTGGCCTGAAATAGTTCATCAGCTTTGAAATCTATACCACTTTTGATTTCGGACAGGATAAGGATTGTAGCCAAATCAGTTATGCAAACAACTTTTTTCCAGAGATTCTATCTTTCTTTTGTTTTTTCACATTTTGCTGTTTTTTCTCGTTAGTTTTTTTCTTTAGAGTACTCATCGTTCGTGTTTTTAACTGCTTTTTGTTCTTCTTTCCTTCTGTTTTGCTTCTTCACTTTTTCTTATCTTTGTTTTCACTTTTTTTCTACTCTGATCTCATACTTTCTTGTATTAGCGAGCTTTTAATTTATATTTTTTTGCAGTTACTACTTTGTTTTTCGTTTATTTTCTTCTTCTGTACTTTGTTTGTTTCATGCTGTTCGCCCTTTTCTATTATTTTGGTTTTATTCTTGTATCATTTTTGTGTTTTTACATTTCTTCACTTTCAGTTTCCTCCTTCACTTTAATATTTCTTCTGCTTTATTTGCATCTTTGCTTTACTTTTTTGAATTTATCATTCAAATCCGACTACAACACATTATCATGTCACGTGAATTCGATCAGTTTTTTTAGCGATTTCTTGATCTGCACCCTCTGTGTTTTTTTTTAATTTTGGATTATAAATCCAATGTTCATTATGGAAAAATTGTCAAAGTTCTTTATTAAAAACAGAATTTTTAGGTAAAGATCAACAACATGATTAAACAATAACGAAATTCAAGATATAGCAGGTTATGTAGTATTGCATAATTTTCAATACTGTGAACGCCAGAACCAGATCGCAACTGTTCATTAGTTCCTTCAGTTTTCCTTAATGCTGAAGCATTTTTTACTATATTTCAATAGCCGAATACATCTGATTGCAAAGAAATAAAATAGAATTTTCATATCGAAAAATAGTGGTTCATTATAAATGAGTACAGATCACGGTATACTGTAGGTTTAAACACTCTAACTTGATTAACTGCAGTACTCTAGGCTTTCAGCCGAACACCCATTAAAATGATATTTCCATTTAAAAAAAAAAGTTCTTAAAATTACAAGTTCTCCTTGAAATACCATTGCTTTCGTCAAGTTTGTAACCTATCGATCTCAGATAAGCTGGTTTCTCTTTGGCGCGACAATTCAGACCTAAATTGAAGAAGCAAAATTATCGTGATCTGATGAGTCGCTTTCCGAAACACAGAATCTTGCACGTGGAACAACAGGGTAGATAAGTTCATCTTCGGACTTGGGTTATTCAAAAGTCGATCGGATTGTATGTTTTTGCCTATTTTTACATGTTTTTCCAAATTTGCAGAAACTCTGTTCATTTTGTAAGCTTATATGGCTTCTTTCAGGGTAACTTACATCCTTGGTACGATGCACACTGCTGTAGGATCAAAAAAATTTTTCCTTATATCATGGCAGTATATCTGTGATCAGGAATGTTTAGGCACTTGAATGCTACCCGCGAAATTTTGACCATTTTACCATTGGAAGAAATTTTCAGTTGTTGTGCTCACCTTGAACGTGAATTTTTCATTGATTACAGTAATGATCATAATTGCACCTATCTTCTCAAGATAAGTACATCATAGATGCATCTCTTCTGCTGGTGGTCACCCCAAAAGAATGTTTTCGGGAGTTATTGGCAAGACTTTCGTTTCACTATAGTATATTCTCAGAGATATTTCGGAAACCCTGTTTTACGGCCCAAAGTTGAAGCACTGTAGTGTCACTCGGAAGGAGTTGAACAAGAAAAAATAGTTACAAAACTTTCTTGAAAATTGCTGTATCTTGGTTTCTCTGCTCATCTAGAATTGGTCGAACAAAGTAGATTTTTTCTTGCTGTCCGTAGGATATTTTCAAATTTTCTGAAAAAATTCTAAATATTGACAGACACTGTAATTGCTAAAAAACGAATCAACAAGTCCTGTAAGAACTCGAGTAAACTCCAGCAGTCTAGTTTTTTGAATTCTCGCTTTTTTTCGCCTTTTTTTCAGTCTTACTTTTCCTTTCTTCCTACTGTAGGAATATTATCTTTTAATTTTATCTTTCCTGACTGTTACATAAAAACTACTTATTCATCTTTCTATAAAAACTTCCCTACAAATTTTCTTCTCATTTTAATTTTCTTCTTTCGATTCTAATTTTTTTTTTATCGTCAAAATCCTGCATTCCAATCTCATTTCACCCACCACCCCGTGATTTTCCAGCACAATCCCATAATGAAAAACGCCTGCAAGTTATTTGTTGTATTACTATAAATATTTGTGTTTTCACCACTTTTTGGCCATTATTTCCCGTTTTCCTGCTTATATGTTATCATATTACTTATGTTATGCCATTTGGGTCGAGAATAAAGAGTGCTTATCATTGAATATATGATCGACTAATATTGTTGGTACTCGAGATTCTAGGAGTCCCAGATCAACTTCCTAAATATTCCCTTATCTTGGTTGGATTCTACCCAGTTTCATTGTGCAGTTCTCTCGTGTGTTCTACAGTAATAGGTCCAGTGTTGTTCATTCCCGCTACATTGTCCTCTTTTCCCATAACACATAAATCTTGACCCCACAATTTATGGCGAGTTGTGTCAGGACTTCGTTCTGACAATCTTCGGATCCAGTACATTCTGAACCTGTGGTCTGATAAACTCTTCCCGTTCTTGAATTTTGCAAATTTTCGATCCTCTCTGACAACACGGACGAAGGAGGAAACCCTCTCTTGGAAATTTACAGCAATTTGATAGAAAAAGCCCGTCAAAAAATTCTAAGACCTGTCCTTGCTAATAGCTACGTTTTTTCTTTTTTAGGCAATGCCACATTCATGGACGATGGACAGGAACATTGTAGGATTAATCAGTAAATATTCAGACGCCAATCTCAGAATCAGGACACAATAAGGGCAATGGTGTCTGAAAGACCACTATAGCAACTTGAAAACAAAATGAAGACACCAGCATGATCCTATCTGTTTGCATTGATCTTTGAAAGATCAAAAAAATTTAGACGTCCATGAATCAATCAAGACTTGAGCAATTTCGATGGAATTTTGAAGTTCGCAATCAGTCTGCTCAAGGTCCGAAAATCCGCAATCCATAAGGGAAAAATTCAATAGTTTTTAAGAAAGCAGTGGTGAAAATTCCCTGATGTTTCCATGTCAGTAGAATGATTCTCATCTACAATGAGAAGATATCGGCAGCTTTGAGAATACTCTCTGACAGGATCGACCATCGAGCAGCCAACTTTTGTTTCTTTTTTTATAAAATGCTTCTAAATTGAAGAACACCAAAAACTATAAAAAAACCAAAAAATTGTTGAAGATTTCTTGAGTTGTCGAGCATTTATTTACAAAAAATAGTTTATCAGTCGTCGTATGATACTTCACATGAATAACTGACTTGTGCATTCTTTTTTATGTTTTTTTTCTTCTTATTTTGCCCAAATAAATGATTTTTCTGCTTTTCTACGTCATAATTGTCAAAAAGCAGCCGTTTTATGGGACTTTTGGTTATTTTACTTACTGCTTAAACGGCTGAATACTTTACCTAAGAAAAAATAATAAAGTTTAAAATAGAATTTTACGCTGTGTTGATACAGTAATCATTGGCGAGTTGCTTATCGTAAAGTACTTGCTTTCAATTCTTATCGGAAAAATATTATTTGAAAAAATTGACCATAGTATGAGGTTTAGAAACAATAGGATTACTCCTCCAATGAATAATTCAATGAAAGTAGTTGCACCCAACAATCTATTTGGTAGCATATACCTCTTAGCTACAGCTTCATCCTAAATTCTCGGGTATGCAACCAAAGTAACCCTGTAAAAAATGTCTTGTTCCTCTTTGGACAACTATGCTCCCGGAAATTGTTTATTAACTATGGAAGTTGTTGGTAGATCGAATAACTGAATCTTACGAGGAATTCTGAAATTGTGCATACTATAATGCATAGAAAATGGAGTAATGTAACACGCCCCCTTGGACTTCTTTAGGGTAAAATTCACATGAATGTGTTTTTCCATGCTCGATTCGAACAATCACCGTAGCATATTTAATGGAAAAGCATGCGTTCGATGTATCATCGAGTGCAATAATGCCCACGTGACTAATCATCGACCTATGATGGTTTCTGAGATACGCTTTCTGAATACCTGTTTTGATCAAACGCGACTACTCTATTCGTTTTAAAATGTTCGATGCAGCGGGGGCTGCAGCCAAACTTTTATTCAAAATTGAGGAAGACTCATTGACTCTATTCATTAAATTTTTCGTTTGATGCAAACTCGTTGATGATCATTCTATTCAATCATTTCGAGATTATAGAATTTGATTTCAAGATTTCTAGTTCTCTTCTACCCTGATCCTTACAGTAGGTATGAATTTTTCTCTGGGATTCTACGAAGCCTGCTCTGTGAGAGAGCGTTACATAGTACTTGTGTGTTGTTGCCAGGTCTAGGCAAGCACTGTTGCACTTGATCCGAGCCCTAGCCAATGAGTATTTCTAACTAGTTCTCGAACTAAAATTCTTCATCTCCAAGGAAAGACTTTCTACTCGAATTTTTATCACATTATGCCAGATTTCTGGGTGAAGAAGGTCCACTAGGAAAAGCACCCACGATAACATTACTCTATTTGCAATTTGCTATTGAATGCATTATTGCATGTGAAATTTCATAATTTACACAATTTCACTCGTCAACGAGATTCAATAATCATACTGATTCGTTTAGAAAAATCAAATCCCGAAGAGGATTCGACCGGATTTCATTCTTGCAGTATATGAATAAATTACAATTCAAATTACAGTCGATTTGTTCTCAAAAGAGCTTCGGAATGCAAAAATATCCATATGGCGAACGAGAATTTGAATTTTTGTTTTTATGTGTACATTTTCGTGACTTCATGCGTGTTGCATCAAAAGCGCAGTTTGCATCAGTATTTATCGCGCATGTCCGAACATTATCAAATCCGTTAACTCTCAACATTTAATTCAATACTCATGTCAAAAAACACACTCCATTCGTTGTTAATGAACCTGTCATTTGAAACTGCATCTGAAGATGCATTACAATATGCTGCAAAAGTTTAATTTCATTTTTATGCTTAGAATCAAGATAAAATTTTTTAATCTATCAAGGAGAACATATAAAAATATTCAAATTTGTACTCAGTGTGCAAACTATACGTGTTCATACGTCATTTTCCCGGAATCACATTGCACGCCTTTTTAGGTGAGTTAGTTTGTCCTATATCTTGCGGTAACCAGACTAGGTTTGAGGTTTCGGTATTTTGTGTTCGATAGAGGAATTGCTATAATATCATATTTCAAAATTTCCTTCATGTTCGGAAAGTTCGGACGATTGGTATTTTTTGGGCAAGAATACACACATTTCTGTTGTTTACATGTTTTCCAGAAAAATAGTAAAATTTGTTGAGAGTGGCCACAGCAGCCACCTCAACTACGAATTGTTGCAAAAAGAGAGCAACTCTCCCGTTGCTCGGTTGTCTCAGTTGGTTACAGCGTGCGGACGGTAGCCGCAAGGTCCCGGGTTCAAGTCCCGGACCGAGCCTAACTTTTACTGAAGCCCCGAATAACGGGAAAAGGTTGCCTCAACAAATTTCACAGAAAATACTGGCTGACGAGGCAAGTTCTGAATAAACAAAATCCCTCACGAGGACTATTATCTATGAAAGCGTGATTTCAATTCATTTAGAAGCCAATTTTGGATCATTCTACACCTATCAATCAGGGAAGCATTGAAAATAGCAAATTTTCCAGGAAACACTACTACTTTTTCTCATGCTCATCAAAATGAAAGGTTGTAGCTTAGAAACCAGTCGTTCATTGTTTAGGTCGTTCAGTTTGAATTTGTGTTCAAGCCTTTTTTACTAATTTTGAAACAGAAATTAAATAAAATTGCCATAATGAAAAAGCAGTGGTTTACTATGAATAAGTATAGCTCATGGTATAAAAATAGCTATAGACATGAAACTTGAATGTAATAAACTATAGTCTGTTTTTTTATTAAATGCTCATAAAGAAAAAATTGACAAAAATTAGCAATGTCATTGGAGTCGTTCACATTAACCTTTGACCATAAAGTTTTTTACTCCAAAAATTGTTAAAGGTTAGTTGAGTATTCTCACGGGTTTTCAGCCTTATACTACATATAGTTTAGCCGAAAATCTTAAAAATCTGAAATAGTACTTGCTTTTCACTCTTATTATATGGAAGCATTTCAAGAAAAATATACTATACAGTACTGGGCGCCAAGAAATGATAGTCCCTACAAAAGTCAACTTACACATACAACAGAAAATATTTAAAAGCAGTGCATTGTAGAACATTCCATTCTGCGTCGAATGATGATTTTTTCATAATAAAATCTCCGTGAATTGGAATCTCGTTGATCAAAAATAAAGCATATAGTTCAAATTTTAAATTTTAAATGAATCGAATCAAAAGTTTGTCTTCGTTCGGCAGACCTTCGAATAATTCCATATCATATTCTAGTTTAATTTATATCGTATTTAAAGTTTTCGACAATGTTCCACAAGAATAGCGGCCAATTTTGGATTCCATCTGCATGAGTCTTTCGACTTTGTCTTCCACACTTTCATCAAGCTTTCCAATCGGGTTTAAATCGGCACTATTTTCAGGCCAAAGATTTTTGCCAAAGAAACGTTTTCCTCTACTTTTGAGAAAAGCTAGGATTTTATTAGCCTTACTAGTAAAATTGGGGTATTCCCATGTGAGCGATTCCCAAGTGAGCGAATTCCTATGTGAACGAATTCCCAATTGGCGATTCCATGTGAGCGATTCTCAATAGAGCGAATTCCCAAATGAGCTTATTCCCAATTGGGCGATTCCAAACGAGAGATCGAGAATGTAATAACCTTTCTTTATATTTTCCTTCTTTACTTCATATTTTTTCGTATGTATTTCTTTTTTTTTCTTTTTCTGTGTGTATTGCTTATGTTTTCGTTTATGTATGTTTTTACGTTTTCATCTTTGGTCTGTGCTTTCTTTCATTTTCTTCTTTATCATCTAATTTTTTATTTTTTTGCTCATCATACAATTCAATACAATTTATCATTTTAAATAACCGTAGTATTCCGTATAATTCTTGTACAGTTCGTCGTGCTTGGGCTTTCATCGTTGTAAGTGTGAAAATCTTCATAAAAAACAAAGAACGCTGGAAGAAGCAAAACATCAACAAAAAAGAAACATCAACAAGAAGACATTAAGAATAAGTGAAAATAAATGGAAAAGCATTAGAAAAAGAAAAAACATGAAAAAAGTGACAAGGAAGAAAAAGCTAAGTAGAGAAAGCATCAAGGAAGGAAGAAAAAATTATGTGAAAAAAAGAAAGAATCGGGAGAATAGAAAAAGAGAACGATAAAGAAGTAAAAGCAAAAAGCTAAGATGAAAAGTAAGTAAGAATGGAGAACAAATCACAAAGAATAAAACTAAATAGAAAATAGAGCGTGCCGAATTGTATACGAATCATACAGGAGACAATGCTTATTAAATATAGCAATTTGTAATGTATTTCATGAGCAGAGAAGAAAAAAGTAGATGACAAGAAAAAAGAAAATGAAAGAAATGAGTGACAAAAGATAAAAATGCAAAAACGTAAATAAACTAAAACATAAGAAACACACAGAACGGAAGAAAAAAGAAATATATACAAAGAAAAATATAAGGTAAAGAAGGAAAATCTGAAGAAAATGTTACTGCATCCTCTATCGCCCGATTAAGTGGCTCAACTGGGAATTCGCTCACTTGGGAATCACTCAATTGAGAGTCGATCAGTTGGGAATCGTTCAACTGGGAATTGCTCACTTGGGAATAAAGCGTAAAATTATACAAAAATGGATTTTGCTTTGTAATAAGGCTGATGTTTCTAGATTTCTGTAATGTTTCTAGGTCAAGTTAATACGATATGAGTTGATTTTAATAAGGAAAAAATGCATGAAATTTCCTTCTGCTGATCATTCGGAAATCAATCCGTCGTTTCTTCGGGTTCTTCGGATACTGTTACGGCGGATTTTACGGTGGATGGGGCGTTGGTGTGCGCCTTTTTGCCAAGCTTTTTAGATCCACCAGCGTTCTTGCTCACTTTATGACCATGATGTGCGGATTTAGGCGCCCCGGTACCGTCCGAATGATGATGGCCAACTCCCGGTTTATTAGATTTGGCCTTAACGGGACTGCCAGTTACTTGACGAGCTCCTCCCCAATCGTCGACGACTTTAGATTCTGCTTAATGAAAGCTTAAATTGGGGGAGTTCGGGGATATTCTTAAATTCATATATTTGGGTTGTGTAATATGCCACACTTTAGCTACTTACTACTTATCATTTTTCAACTTACCGTAAAACTCAATCCAACCATAGTAAAATTAATGAAATATGCATTTGTTTCTCGTTTTTGTTTTTGTTTAACTTGTAAATTTTTGAATAGATCATGTTTGTTATGTTTAGGCCATAAAGGCAATATTTATCCAGTCTTCGTTTGGAGAAATATTAATACGATTGTGTGAAAACCATCCTGCTTGAAATCGCAGGTGTTTGCCAAACTTATTGATTGTTCCCAAGTCTCCTCCACAAACAATCGGAACTGGAATCCTCGCCTCCGCCGCCTTGCTATCTCTAGTCTCATTTCCTCGCTCTTCCATCTCACCTGTCTTATACTTCAGTTGACGCTCGGTAGATTCGTACTGACCTGCGGCAGATTCAACCCCCAACAATGGTCAAGAAAATGATGAAGGAAAACATGCGAGAGATAAGAACATAAAAATGAAAATGACACTGTGGTTCAACGATTTTTTAAAATGACAAACAGTGTCACATATTTGAGTAATATTATTTTGACGAATATGATGCTAAAAGACCTTAGTTATCGTTATCAAGAAAAAATTCTATCCTTATCCCCTCTCAAAAATGGCTGACCACCCAACAGAATTTCTGTGTTGTGCATGTACCGTAGAGGGTCTCTTTAGAATGTACTGTAGGATCATTTCGCGGATATATTATTCGCTATATGAACAATGTAACTGCACAGTCCGAGATTTTGCTGACTATCCCCTTGACAAACGCGCTTCCCACCAGTTTTGTTCCAGATGAATAGCCTTATAACGTTCTTGCATAATTCATGGCACTGCAGATTCAATATGACTCAAGACCAGATCACAAAAAGCAGAGCAGAGAATCACAAAAGTCACAATCTCTTTTGCTTTAATTTCACTTCTACATCGCTGAAGGATTATTTGCTCTGAAAAATACTCCACGATCGCTCCTATAGAGTTTTCTGGATATTGTTACTGTTTGTGATTTTTTCCATGCTTTTTTGTTGCTTCATGAGTGAATCTCGGAACAGTTTTCGTGTTTTTAAATTTGCTCTTTTTATGCTCTGAGAATGCTCCAAACTTACTTTCACCACCTATGAAACCAAACAGTTTTAGCTTCCAAAAATTGTTTTCACTTTGCTCCAGATTTACTCTCATATTGCTCGAAACTGTTTTAAATTTAATCCCTACATCTCATGTGATTTGGCCCTTAGTGAGAATACTTTTTTCAAATATATTAATCCTATTCAATAACTTTTTCCTTGATGATACAGGGTCTTTGATGATTACTCTTTTCAGTCATTGTATAATTATCGAAATTGATTTCCTGATCTCTAGTAAGGCTGCGTTTCCCGAAACTCCGCCAGTGACTGCATCACTTTTTGTGTTTCTTAATTACCAGCTGAAATTGCACTTTTGAAGACTGATAACCTGTCGAAGGAAGCAGTAATGCTATATAAATTTTAAAAAAAATTTACTTATTTCTATTAAGTAAACAAGCTACGTCGTGAGTTTGCCAGTATCAGAAAATTTGTTGTCACATCTCTCCTTTCATAAAGCATCATCTCACGATCCGTTAATTAATATCCTAACTTTTTTCGGATCAGCTTTCTGGACAGAGGATTAATTTCCGCTTTTCAATATGTTTACTAAATTTTCTGATTAAAGTCATCCATATATAATTCCTGAAATGTTTCAGAAGAATCGAGTATGAAATCGAAAACGTTGAAGTAGATTGCATTTGCAAATGGCAGAATTTTATTTTTCATGAAAACCGTTTTTATGATCCTCTGCAACCCTTCAATTTAAAATGATGGCGAATTTTATTGAAAACGATCAATTTTTATCTGAAAATAGTGACCAAGATTAAACCCGTAATCCTTTTTTGTGCAAAATGCCTAAATCGGCTTAATTTATTTGGGTCGGATGCCTCAAGCAGACAAAATTTACGAGCTTTGGGTGTACTTTTTTCCGGATCATCGTGCATAGCTCAGCAGTTAAATTCCATTTGGAATATATATCACTTCCCAATCGAATTGCATCATTCTGAATTCAAACTGATGCTCACCAAAGGCTTGAATGAAGGCACAAACGATCAAGAAAACGCAAACGATTGTGATCTAAAAAATTTCACTTGAAAAATTTTCATTTTTTCATCAGAAGGAATATGATTTCACAGTATTTTGATCAAAAACATACTCATTAATGAAAATATCTAACTCTTGAACTCACCTTCATGATTCTGCTGGAAAAATGAGAGACCCAAATAAAGTGATTTTCGATACGTCATTCTTTTAAATTTATACCATTGAGCCATCTGTTCAATGCGTCATTTGACTTTGTAATTGTTTCTCCATTGCAAGATTTCTTAGCCATTTCAGTGTCTTACCAATTCTGCCATCGGTGAAAATCAACATGCTTTCATTCTTGAGAGCATTATCATATTATTTTTTGTTGTTCTAAGTGGAAAACTGTTTCACGTACATGTCTTGATGAAATACAAATCGACTGCCTGCCAGAGCAGTTTGAGAAAAAGACAAGTTTGATCAATTGCTCTTACGTAGAGTATAGTTAACTTAGTTAACTCTTAGAAAGATCTTATTCGTGAAGAAATTAACTATATTCATACAGAAATCGAATACAATGGTTTTCAGAAATTTTCGACACGAATTCGCTCACCTACAAAACATTGCATAACTCTGGAAATTAAGATACTCTGATTTTGACTCTGATGAACAAATATTGAAATTTTTTTAGAAATTTTCACACATTTATCGATATCCACAGTTTTCTATCAGTGTTTTCGGTAACGCATCAGCAAAAAATATCTTTAGAATTGCTAATAACGTTTTTTGTTTCGCCACAATTCAATATGATTGGAGAAATTTTTTCACTGTAATTTAACTTACTGAACTAAAATTTGGGTAAGTTGGTCAATGTTTCCATATTTTACATTGGAAAAAAGGATTTAAGTGTAATTTAAATAGTCTTCCGTGCTGCAGTAGACTCAACTATCGCATTACGGAATTCTGATTTTAGTAGTGAATTTTGGTTGAATTTCAATTCTATTTCTATATCCTTTGGATTGGGTCCAAGAGAAATACAGGAGTAGTTCAAATCTCCCATTTGTTATATACTGAACATACACGATTTCTATTAGAATCGTATCTAGCGATAAGGAGAAGCTCAAAATGGCCCACGTCCCGATCTTCCTGAGAATACGTGTCCGTTTTTTCAGTTATATATCTGTTTTAATCACTTTTCGACATTCTCCGCCTGTCTGTTATTTTTTCGTCATTTTCATGGTCAGTTTTGCTGACAAATTATCACGTTGATCGGACGTATTCTGTAAACATGATTCCGTGACTATTTTCTATGAGGAAATTAAACTCGATAATGAAAGGGAACAATTTTTGAAAAACGTTTTCATTGTTCATCAGTGTGGCATAATGGCCGTGCAGCTAGTACATGTCCTCTTCTTGACGTCAACTTCCGCAGACTGCTTTTTTCTCAGCTTGGATGACATTTATTCATCAATCATCCCCTAGATGACCATCGGTCACTCTGATGCTTTTTGGCTGGAAATGACCCGAATTATTCGTGAATCATGATAAAGGCCATTAAAAAGTCATCCAAGTGAACTGAGTTACTACTGGTTAATCAAATGTTGAATTGGCTCAGAGTCCACTCACGAGCAAGACAACCGTAGATCATTTGAGGTCAATTTAGCGACTCGATGACCTTTAGTTCGGATTGAAATCAATCTTGCTCACTTTGTGATAAGAAACCGCCGTTGATCATCTGAACGACGACCGTACCATAACATAGCATCAGAATGATTTCAGCTTCACTGGCTCCGTGACTAAGAACTCTGGAATCAAAACTGTGACTGTTCTGCATTGTTATACTTCATTTTTCAAATGACACTTGGGGTACACTCGCACTTTGGCGCCCAATACTGTAGGCGCCAAGGCGATACTGTTATCTTCTTAGTGCTCATTTTACTTTGGCGCCCCGTTTTGGTCTGCTTTTCACTATTAATGCTGATCATTTGTTTAGGTAGGAAGCGACAAATAAGATCACTGCAGTTCTCAAGGGCAACGGTAGACTATGAGCGTTCGAAATTAGGACCTTTTCTTCAATTTTACCACCACGACGCTTTTGAAATACTTGAGTTGCGTCTTTGGCGTAGGCTAAGGCTTAGGCTTAAGTATAGGCCTAGGCCTGTGCTTAGGCTTAGGCATAGGCGTAGGCATATGCATAGGTATAGGCTTATGCTTAGGTTTAGACTTGGACTTTGACTTGGATTTGAACTTTGACTTAAGGGCCAGCTATACTTCGCCATACGGCGCCGTGCGGTGCTGTATGGCTCGTAAGTGTAGCAGCTACTTATCATGTGCCGTACGGCGCGTGCGGCGAAGTATAGTTGGCCCTTTAGACTTAGACTTGAACTTAGCATTGGACGTATACTACTTAGGCTTAAGCTGAGGCTCAGGCTTATAATTGGACTTAAACTGCTGCTTAATCTCAGACTCAGACTTAGACTTAGACCTATACTTAGACTAAATCTCAGCCTTAGGCTCAGGCTTAATGTCGTGGTGGTAAAATTGTAGAAAAGGTCCCGAAAATATATTTGAATCAATTGCAAAACCTTGCCGTTTCCGAGATCGACTTACTCAAGAGTGATAATTATTTTAAAGAGAATAGGTATATTAAGGCATTGTCAACCTTCGAGTTTAATTTAGGAACGGAATCTTCATCGATCAATTTCATTAACGTTTCTTCTACAATGTGATTAATTTTTGGGCCTTAGATAATAGGATTTTGATCTATAATAATTTCGGCATCAGATTCTGTAACTACATTTTGAGGAAGAATTCCTGAAACGTGGTTCCCGGTTTTAATTTGTCACGTTGTTCTAACTTAATTATATATATTTTTCGAGGAGGACCTTATCGCCCACAACGTTAATTTCTCATCGCATGACCAAGCAGAGAAACTAAACTATAAAAGGAAGTGCTGGATACTTTGAGCGTTTGGACGTTTTCAGAAGCAACGATTTTCGAGGCGCAACCAATCACTTCTTATTAATTATAGTCTGTTTTTATAAAATGCTTCCAAATAGAAAAGTGACACAAATCAGTACTGTCGTCAAAATCGTTTACATCGTAAAATCTCTTATCGTAAAATTTTTCACTCGAAAAATTGTAAAAGGTGAGGTCAGTAAGCTGACAAATTTCCAGCCATATACGATATTTTATTTATCAGAAAACCGTGAAAATTTAAAATACTACTTGCTTTCCACTTTCCTTATTTAGAAGTATTTCAAGAAAAACAGTCTATAGTGTTGAACTTTATATCATTAGACAAGCTTGCTACAACACGAAAAGTAAGAAGTCTGACAAATGATGTGAGTGAAACAAATTTTCGAACACAGTTAGTTAAGTGTCCACCGAAAATTATAATAACGTGCCGATTATCACATTAATTCATAGGCACCTTTTTTTCAGCAATCTGAGACATCGGCGTTGTTCCTACATGGGGTCAATTCCTTCGGCATATCTTTCAAAGACTAGAGTTTTTTTGTTGAGGAGCGTTTATAGTAGTTTTCACTTGATAAAATTGTTGTGATTTTTAACCTTGGGTCTTTAGCTGTGTTGCGAATTATTTTGCTTATAAATCGTATCAAACATGTCGTGCAGTTTTACCATTCTTTTATTATCATTCTCGCACATTTTCTCAGGTCGGTGTCTTTTCTGGAGACAGTATCTTTCGTGAATTTAGTGAACATAATCAAATTTTCTCTACTGTAAATTCTACATTTTGCAAAATTAATTGTGGCCAGACCAGTTGCATGGTATCGCCATTTTGGAGATCCATCACCTTATTGTTGACTTCGACGACCCGTCAACCAATTTTGATGGGTGAATGGTGAATGAGCTGTTTTCGTGTAGTGTCAGGCTCATATTGTGTCAGGTGAATCTGCCAGATAAGATCTGCCAGGAATCGCGCGTTAGTTACCACTGTGAGGAAGAGCAACCCTTTTAAAGTAATGAAATCTCATTATATTTTATGCTTTTTGTTTTATGAGCATCAAAATACTATTTTCGAGCAACCACGTTTGCATTTTTATTTATTATTGTCTTTTTTGAGGGAACCACTAAGCTTGTCTTGAAATGCTGGTCAAGTTCATTCATAATCAAAAGTAAACCAGAGCTTAAAATAGTACTTACTTTTCACCATCAACATTTACAAGTATTTCAAGAAAAACGGACTGTCTATTTTTGAATGCTATTTTCCTGAAAAAAGTGTTGAGCAAGTACTTCTGGCTTTACAGACCCCGAATTTACTTCATTGAGCAGTGATTGATAAATTTTTCTAGAATACTACACGCGACAGAACTTTCTTGTTGAAAAGTTCAAAAATAAATCAGTAGGTAAATATGAAAATGAATTTTATCAAATGCACGCTGAGTCGAAACTCACGAAAATGAAAAAACTACGTTCAACACAATTTCGTTTCAGTTGCTGACCATGAGCAATGATAATGAACAATCGTGACCAGTCCAGATCAAAACTTTATGATTTTTGTAAGCAAGTTGCAATAGAAGCAACAGAAAATTTTTAATCTGAGTATAGTTTAAGCTGGAATATAAACTGGCATACGAATCTTGAAGTGTAAAAATCCTGTAATCATACGTGTTATAATGTATTCGACAGAAACGGCAACTTGAGTAAAGTTACACTGACCATTTTACCCATAGGGCTTGTTTACATTGAAGCGTGCATATGGACAAGTGGAAAGTCACATTGGATGCTGAGATAGGAAAAGTTAATCACAAGGAGGAAAACTATCTGTGAGTTCTGAACTTCATCCAAATTCAGGATCATGTATATCTTACAGAGCATTAGACATATGGTTTTTCTATAGACCATATTTATGTAAATTTTAGCGTGAATATTTCGTTTGCAGGCAAAAAAGAAAAAGCTCAACTTTATCCGCATGTTTTTCGAATGAAAAAATAAAACCTTAATGTTTTGAATTAACACCCATCCTCTTTATTCACTCAGCTCACTCAGATTGTCAATCAGTGTAATTTCAAGAAAATTTTGTTTCACAAATAAGTTTAAAGTATATCATTCTGACTCTGCTTTTTAGCACACAATCGCATACTCAGGATCGTTTTCGAATGTAAAAGTAACAAAATCATTGAGACTGAAAAATATGGGGTATAAAATAAAAAAAAAGAAAATTACCAGTGAAGTGAGTTTGATGTGATTTTGTTCAGTTGTAAACAGAGTAATGTGTGGGTCCGTAGGTTTCTCCTATACTGACTGGTTCTAGGACCATTCGCCCCAAGTAATTTGCCCCCAGCAATTCGTCCCCCACAATTCGCCCCTGAGTAATTCGTCCTCAGTAATTCGCCCCTGGTACTATACCTACCTAGGTTTTAGATTTGAAAGCAACTTCATGATATGTTATGTAATTTATCTCCAGACATTTCCCCTATTAGGTAACCATATTTTATGTGAAACATAAAGAAGATGAAAAGATGATTTTTCACTTCGCCCTGTCACCTCTGTTTTCCCTTTTACCCTTTTTTTACATTGTCTTTTTTCTTTTCTTTTCTGGTTGCATACGTATTTTCTTTTCCCAACTTCATTTCTTGTAACTTTTTATCGGGTTCTATGGAGAGCAATTAAGATTATGACAAAGTATCACAATTATTCTATGTGTGATTCTATTGTGTTCTTCACTATCTTTTTTGTGACAACTTTGCAGTGTACCAAAAACAATAAAGAATAAAAATAAAAAAAAACAGAAGAAAAATATAAAGGAAAAAAATAAGAAAAGGAGAATGAGTGAAAAGTAATCAAAAAATATAGGAGAAGGAACTATACAAGAAAGATGAATGACAAAAAAGAGGAATACAAGAAAGAAAATTAAACGAAAAAAGGAAAAAAAACATAAAAAAGCAAATCCAGATCGAAGGAAATAAATGACTCGCAATTCTGCTTATGATATCCGTGTTGCACGTTAAAATTCTGCCTAAATTTTCTCGGGTATTCACGCCATCAAACTAAAATTTGGCGTGGTTTCTGGGGATTAGGACACCATCATTACAAACTTGAAAAAATATGAATTTGTAAATTGCCAGTGTTGAGATTTTTCACAAAGTTTTGGTCGAAATTGATCATTTTCAGCCAGTTAAACTTTAGCTGCAAGCCTTCGTTTTAAACTTGAAGCCACACATTTTGTTTCAAGTGGAAAAAACAACTGGTTACTTCATTTCCAGGGAACTACTGCTCATATGCCTGTAGTGCTAACCGTACGAGTAAAAAAGGCTTATAGTGATTTAGCACTAACCGCACCAGTAAAAAATCTAATATTCAACGAAAAAAATTATTTGTGGACCTTTATTTGGAACATTGCTGTACAGATCATTTTCTTCTTGTACATAATACTTGCACTCTGCATGCAGAATTCATAAATAAACATGCTATTTCGGCCGGGAAAAATCTATAGGTTTTGTGCATGGATGTGTAGAAATGCTATTACATAACAGCTAACAACCTAGTGGAGTTATTTTTAAATCTTAATTTTTTAAATTAAATATTAGTGAATTGGGGGCCAGTTACTGGGGGCGAATTGTGGAGGGCGAATGGCTCAGGGGCGAATTGTGTTGGGGGCGAATTGTCCTGGGGCAAACTGCAGCGGGGGCGAATTACCAGGGCCGAATAGCTGGGGGCGAATTGTCCGTATCCCATGCCGACTGCCCACACATACAATGTAGTGGAGGTATCCGTTACACTGGCCGATTTGCATAATTTATTCATAAATAATGAGACGATAAACAAGGATGAAATGGAAAAAGGATGAATGAATATTTGGCCAAAGGCCCAACTATTCATACAGGAAAAACGACTCGAACATAAATTTACATAGTCCACGGTGGACAAAAAATAATACACGAAAATGTGGGTGAAAATCTCATGCCCAAAAACTACATGCATGTGCATCGGCGTGATGTGCACGTGCAAACGCATCAAATAAACTTATTAATGCAATTCGTGAGTTTCAACTTTCCCCTGGCTCAGCTTTTCATTTCAAGTTCCAACGAGAAAATCCTAAAGTCTCCATGATTTTCCAAAAGATGATGATAAAAAACTTATATTCTCGACAAATTTTGTGATTCAAAACGATATGCGTATCAATACGTTTTTGAAAAATTCCCACTCTACAATAAACTATTGAATACCGTCGTGTTGGATGTTATAAGTCCCTTCAACTTTCGCCAAAAAAATTGCATTTAAAAATTTGAGAAGAGCAGAAATAACAATATGGTCAAATCCGCATACTTGATGCAGATTATCAGGTTTCAATGTAGAAGTCAGATTTACTACCTAGAGCACTGGCAGATATTATTGGTGCTACATGAAAGCACCAGAACTGAGAGCAGGCTGAATGATGCAGATTGTGTAACGCAGTGGTGCACCACTACTATACTCACTATGCATTGCTCATATACCCTAAATTCTTCCGCCCGTGGGAGTCTTAAACAAGTCCCGATGCAACATGGGTAAGACAAGAAACATCTCCGATTTCAAATACTTGACTGAAGATATCCATGATAAACGAGTTCTACTTTATAACATAGCGTTGAGTTTAGCCTTTGCTTAAAAAAAGTTACCCATGGGTAAGGGTCGTGCAAGTATTCTGTACAGACCAAACACAACTTTCAGTCAGAGACTAAAAAGTATTTTCTAGAAAACTTATTTGGGGGCATACTCACGTAAAATATTGACAAGACGAAGAAGCTTGTCAGCAGGTGGCCTTGAAAAATTAGAAATCTCCGAATGATTAATGAAACATATTCAAAAATTACTGTTCACTGATTAGCACTTCTGGGTGTTGAAGTATCAAAAAAACAATTTGAACTGCTCAACACCACAAACAACACTATACACGGCAGGTGGATCGAAAGTGTGAACAGCGTTGTTTCAGGGGTCTAGATTTTAGAATTTCAAAAATGCAACAAATATTAGCAACCATCAACATGTCTTGTCGAGATCATCCCGAATTATTTTCTCATGCATTTGATTCTTCATTTTTGGCTGAGTTTCGACAGTAAATCGTTGCTTTGGTAATGATAGCACCACAAGCCTTACTCTAGTGGGCTAAAGTCTACGGGTAGCTCCATTTTTAGAATTAAAAAAGTTATCAATACAGACTTCTTTAGCTTGGCCTTCTTTCATGAATAATGCCACATGTCTTTGTGAATAAAATTTTGGCTCACATGTAAACAAATGAATTTACAAACTAAAAGGCCTACAATGCACACTCACGAGTTTCTCTCTACAGTCAACTCGAAAATGTAAGCGAAAACAGGTGGTTTTTCTTCACCAACGCATTTTTTTGCATTTCAAGCCTCATTTAGAAAAATGGTTGGTAGCTTTCGAATTTACTTAAGATGGGACAGGTTGTTTTTCTGCTGTTACTAATTGCATCCAAGCTTACTAAAGTAGATTTTTTATGCTCAACATTTATAATTTGATGCTCAACACTTATAATTTGAAGCAACATCGTCATTTAAAAAACAAATTATCGCACCTTGAACCTTGCTTTTGAGATGTTATTCTTAGCATGTCGTTGCTTCTGCTATGTTTCTGCAGGATTTACGAATAAATTTCTCTCTTCGTATCTTTGTCCAATCTATCTCTACTTTTCAATATCGTGGGGGTGTTTTTCCTCGTTCCCTTTGACTCCTTCAAAAAATCAAAAAAATTATTAGTTTCTCATTAGTTTTGCAAAAAATTATATTTCATATTTCAGACTTATTCGCCTTCCTTCAGAAAACTTAATTATGTTCCACGTCAACCCTTTGGTTATCAGAATATTGAATATATTATTATCCCATGTGTACTGTTTCGTAGTGTCCTTATCACTCTGTTCTAATATGCTAAGGTCAACAAGGTCAGGGAGGTCCTTAGCATTTTGTTATGTTCAATAGTTGTCTTTTGGACACATAAGAATGATCGTATAGATTGAAAATATAATTCATTTTCAGTATAAAATGATTTTTATTCGGACTGCAACTGTGATTGAAAAATCGGCTATGGATTTCAACCTATAAAATTGAGTTATTCAAAAATTTAAAAAGTTCAAAATTGATCGAAAATTTTCTTCTCCAGGTATGCGCCCATAAAAATCTACTTTTGATAAAAATTTTTAATTCAACTGCAGCCTTTGTAATGAACCTTGAAAGCTTCACTTCGCAAAATCACTCGAATAGAGGTCCTGCTCAAGTGATTTCTTGTTCTCTGAAATTTAAAATTTTCTACGGACATCCAGTTGTATAGATATGTAGATCAGTTTCATACGGTTTTCCACATTTATAAGATTTTTTCCCTCTTATCAAATATTTATTCCATTGTTTTCTCCTCAGCATCAAATTTTTCCGTTTTTTTCTCAATTTGTGCATGTTTCGTGATTTTTCTGAGAAAACTCAAAATATTAATGTTAATTAGCTCACGTATTTACCTTTTTGTTTCTTGATTGAATAGGAAGTTCTACACAAGTTACTTTTTCATCCGATAAAGGTAAACAAGATCCGGAACACGATTTTTGTATGAAGCCCTACACAATGATTTTACTGCGGAATTTTCACTCAGAAAATTGCTAAAGATTGAGTTTTGTTTTGAAAAAGTATGGAAAATATGAAATAATTCTTTCTTATCATTCATTTATTATTTAGAAACATATCAAGAAAAACAGACCGTACGTTGATATAAATATGATGATGAATAAAGCCGGGTATATACTTACCCGCACGCACGTGCGGAGCAGTTTTGCGACCTGCCAATGTGCGGCCAAAATGCGGGTTGTCAAAATATACTTCAGCCAAAAAAGCGCATGCGGCCTCATTGCAGGCCACATTTGAATATACTTAACCGTACGCATACAGGTATGAGGGAGGGCTGGAAAATCTAGTACAATCGTGCGCCATGAGCAAAAAACGATAAATTACAAGTACTGTAGATTTTACAATTTATTTTCTAGACAATTTTTGATTTGATCAGCACTGTTCCCCCCCAAAAAACGGGGTTTTTGGGGGGAAAAAATTCGGAAATGGGAAAAATTTTTGGGCTCTTTCGCCAATGGGGGAAAAAAATTACCCTCAACACTAAATTTTGATGCATTTTTACGCGTTTTACGGAAAAAAATCGGGAAAATTTTTGGCGCTCGGCACCAAATTGACAATATTTACTATTATCTATCTTCAGGGTGCATCCGGCGCGGACTGTAGTTAGTCTAAAATGTAAAATCATTAGGTTTCTTGCTCAAAACATTAGGAAGGAGCATTTACATGTGTTTTTAATCAAAAACTACCAAAAAAATCTATTTTTTGGAAATGGGGAAAAAATTTTGACCTTTTTCCCCATTTGGGATATGGATCATTGGGGGAAAAAAACAGTGTTGATCAGCCATTTTCTGACTGCTGGTCGGACAAGAAAGAAAGAAGAAGAAGAAGAAGGATCCGTCCCATGGCAAGGCGAAATTTAGATTAATGCATAGTAGATTGCATTTGTTTTTTTTTTAATTTCAATCGTTTCATTGTATTTCACATGTCAAATAAAATGGATCATTTTTCACAAACTGGCTTCATACTCATCATTCACGTCCTCCAACATTTGCATTATTCTAGTTCTGATCTTCAGCTTCCATTTTTGTGGATAACGGGCCACTGTGCTGGCAACGATATGTCCTGAAACACGAAGTATTTAAAATAGTAGACAATTCTTTATTTTATGCAAATTGTTCATTTTTAGAGAAAATCCTAATTTCTAGCTGAAATTTGATTTTATTTTTGAAAAATTGTTCTTTTTACATATCTGCTTCCATTTTAAAAAATTCTTGATGAATTCATCAGAATTACCCAAAACTTCATCTTCATCCATTTTATTTTGCGCCATTTTTACAGTATCGATAAAAAGCTGGTCCAACTCGTCCTTTGCTGCACTTTTTTTCTTCGATTTTGGCTGAAAATCATCGGAAAAGCAACTTGGTGTTATCGAGGTTAGCGGACGTTCAATTGATGTTGTGCTTGCATTTTCGGCCGATTCACTGTGCTCAAAATCGCCTTCTCGTTGACTAGTATCGAAATTTTAAGACATGACATGATCACCCATTTCGCTGTAAATGTCCCCCGTGTCCAAATCAATGGCGCCAAGGCCTGCTGACGTTGTTGTGTCATTTAATGACATTTTAAAATTAGTCTCACTCCTGTAAAATAGAGAACTTTAAAACTTGCAATTCCTTCATTCTGGGAAGATAAAGATTCGAATAAGACATGGGCGTAAAAGTTGGGAGGACAAGGGGGTAAACCCCCACCTACCTACCCAACTTTGAATCAGACAAGCATGGGTGGGGGTAACCACACCAAGAACCTAGCTACCCCCCTTTTGTTAACCCATAAAATTTGGTTGTTTTTGATAATTAAAAATAGAATTAAGCTGAAATTTGATAACATAATTTTGAAATATATTTCAGATTCATCATTTTCAAAGAAGAATTCGAAATTTCAAATATGTAATTACTGTCGAATATCCATAGTTTCACGAAGAAATAAAAGCGCGTTAAACAATTCCCATTTTGGCGCTTTTCCAGAACCGGACACTTTTTTCAAATTATTTTGAAAATTATCTCGTAAATATTCCCATTTATCGCGGCATGCGCTCCCTTAAATCATTATTTTCATTGAACCGTTTGAAATTAAGACAAAATTAAATGAAATTAAATCTTACGATCTAAATGTAATAAATGACCGATTTTCGTCCAATTTCGCTCCCGTAGTGCCGAATCCTTGTAATCTTTCGATTTTTTGTTCCAAAGTGACAGGAAATTTTGAATTTCTTCGATTAATGGGCCCGCTTTATCTTTCGGGAACTCCATTTCCTAAAAAATACTCCAAGAAATATAAAAATAAATGACAACCAAAATATAAAACATATGAGCATGGCCAAACAATAAAAACATTGCAGATGCATGTAATAGCACTCAGGGGACTGAGGAAAACGACTTTTTTAGGGGGGATCCGAGCCAACTCCCAGGTACCCAGAAATTTCGTGTGTTTTCGATAAAAAAAATGTGGAAAAAGTTCGATTTTTTTCGAAGTGTTCCCAAAAATCGAGGGGGGTCAAGTTTAGGGGTGGATGGGGGGGACAGCCCAGCCTTGGGTGCAGGCGGGGGTTCCTCCCTACCCCCTATTACATGTCTGGGGTAGAGTAGAGTCCACTCCCCGAGGTACAGAAAATGTTTTTTGCATAAAAGAACATTACGAAAAAATGTCTTTTGTCTTAAAAAAGCATAAAAGTATCACTTTCGGCACAAATTAGTCAAATTTTCGAAAATATGACTAATTTTTGACCAAAAATCAATCATTTTTGACTAAAAAAATGACAAAATTCGAACATTTTTGTGTAAAAATTTGGCTCAAGGGGAGTCCCTATACCTAGGTGTACGATGACCCCAGCCAGGGCGGGGCACCCTATACCTGCCCATGCTGGGGCTTCCTATGGCACCCCTCCCCACCGTTTTTTTTCCTCGAAGATTTTTTCCACATAAGAACCGGACCCGAAATTTTTTACCTCATTTTCCAAAAATTTTCCTCATTTAAAAAAATGCTTATAATGTGGCTATGGATGCTTTTTTATGCATTTTAAGAGCATACCCAAGCATTTTGTTGTATTTTTTGTCAGAAACCTGCAAAAATGAGGAAAAAATTGAGAAAATTCTGGTTATGTTTGTTAAAAATGAGCTCATGAAGAATATATTGGTATTCCACAGGAGCATGTAAAGCATGTTAACGATAGTCATACCTGTAAGACCTCCGACCAGTTGGGGGGGGGGGGGGTAAATCCGAAATTTGGGGGGGGGGGGTAGAAAAAAGTCGAAATTTTTCCCAAAAAAGGCCAAAAAACATACACTTTTTTGAAAATTTTTTTAATTTTTTCCAAACTGGGGATGGGTTGGAGGGGGGGGAAATGATTTTGGGTACTGGGTTGGCCAAGTTGGGGGGGGTCCCCGCCCAACCCCCTCCAAGTACAGGTATGGATAGAGTTCTCAGGAATTTATCCGTTCTATTGACATTTCAGTGGTTCCGATTAGAATCATCTAATTTTATTTAGCTCTTGGTTCCGGCGCAGAGCGCCGAAAATTTTTTTGAATTTTCACTTTCTAAAACGCTGGAAAATGAACCTTTACAACATTGAGAAATAAATTAAAATCAAACTGATGAACTGTAATTTGTTCCCCATTCCGGCGGGAAGCGCCGGAAAATTTTCGGGTTTTTATATTCTAAAATGCTAGAAAATAAATCTCTCCAACAGATATTCATGAATAGAAGTTCTAAAATCGCAGTCTGGAATGATGTCTCCAATTTCCATCTTCAATAAACGCAAAAGTCCAAGTTGCAAACGTTTAAAAAATTCCAAGCGTCGAGAGGAAAAATTGAGAGAATTGATGAAAAATCTCAATTTTGGGCGACATAATGGACTGTTAACGATTAGAAAATGAAACGAGCTAACTTGATTGATGGAAACTGTTGAGCATTAATTAGTAAGTCGAAGTACATATGCTAACGGCCGCGCCTGATAGAAAATAGTTATCATTTTACCCATGACCGGCGCGAAGTGCAAATTTTGACCAAAAAGCATCTTTTCGGTTTTGAAGTCCCCAAAATTTTTTGCTCAATGGGAACCATACCCAAAATTTTTTTCCTCATTTCGAAATTTATTTTCCTCAAAACACCTCATTAGAGGAAAAAAACGGTGCCCCTCCCCCGAACGTATGAGATTGGGTTTTAAAACGCGCCAGGTACAGTAGTCATGTATTTTCCGCGCGTAATATTTTTCGATATTTCCACCGTGCATCCGAAAATGTTTTTCTCAAGTTGGGAAGCAGTCCAACGTTTTCCTCCCGTTTCAGAAACAAGCTAAAAATATCCGCATGCGATCGCATCGCGCCAACGGAGTGCTCGAAAATGAAGTTCAATCGTGCGCCATGGGCAAAAAACAATACTTTACTGTACTGCGGCGGTGGTTACTGATCGCATGAATTACAGATGTGCGAAAAAGTAGAAATGGTTTCTACTTGCCCGCACGCGCAAAATTGTTGGGTCCCGCAAATTGTTCGCCCGGCACCCGCAATGCGGCGCACGATTGTGCGTTCAATTTCCGGGCCGCAAATTGCGGGGCCCGCTCAAAAATCGGCGGCGCACGTGCGTACGGGTAAGTATATACCCGGCTTAAGTGTATGCATACATAGTATATACGGGCTGCTCAGAGCAAAGTCGAACCATAACAGAGTACAATCTTTTAATACCAACATTTTTTTCATAGAATAACCAACTGAACACTGAGAGATGATGCTCGAGCTATTTTTGATCTGCTGTGATCAAAAATAGCTGATTTTACATGTTTTCTACTTTTGGTAAAAATGCTGTAACTTACCACCCGTATCGTCAGTTGAGAATCGGCTCATGATACAATCATCACATCATGACTAAATCGTTAATCTCGTTTTCCGTTTAAAAAACCTGACTTAATATGGTGGAAAAAATTAAAACTAGGTAGATCAGCGAGACTAAGAGAAAAATACAACTTATACATACAGGATAGACTGAAAACAAAATTGAATTAAAAAAAGTATGCACGAAAAATCTAGTATAGAAACAAAGATCATAAAAGTCAGGAGCTCCGAATTAAAACGTGAGAAGGTAAACAGAGAAATCATTATAATAATGAAACAAAAAACATAACAAAGAAACGTAGAAGACACAACAGAAATATAAAATATTGCTTTGGTGACTGTTACTTTGATCAAAGTTTAAGGATTATCCAGAACTTTTCGTAAGAACATAAAAAATACTACTAAAAATAAATGAACTCATGTAATATGTTACAGCATTACTTTCTTGATTATCAAGAAAAAATTTAACTGGTGCCAAAATGGCTGGTACTAGAATTGCTGGTGATGAAACGGCTAATGCTGAAGAAACACCGTCAAGGAAGTAGTGGCACTCAAACGTCCCATTCTGGAAAAAAGGCTGCCACGTAGGCAGACTGTTATTCATTTCTATGACCATCGTTTTTCTTCCCGAGGATCGAATGAAAAGAGACTATAGAGCCGATTGGTGTTGCGCTACAATCCTCAAGTGTAGGTACAGAGCAATTTTTCCGAGTGCTACAAATTTTTTGCTCAGTTTTCATAATCAGTTCCGGAATATTCTGTATCTGCATGTTCCAAGTCTATTTACTTGGAGGAACTTTTGCTGCTAATAGTATATGATACTTTAATTTTGAGCTCTGTCGGTTATATTTCTTGATCGTAATGAGAAACCTAGTAGAATCAAGGTTTCCATCTTATATTCCAAGATGAAATAATATCGTAATGAATGTTTATTTAGTTGTGTTGTGAACATTTCAGTGTAAGGCGAAATGTTTGTTATTGAGGGTTTGCTTATGAGAATAAATGCTTAATTGAGAGCAGCAATACTGTCTCCAACAACACAACAAAAAACTGACACAGGCAGTGACAAATAAATTGCCTTCTAATGTACCAAAGCGACTTCTACCGTTTTTTTATAACGACATAATTTGTTTATATTCAGCAAATTCTCAACATATCTCATCCTGAAATGAGAGACAAAGTAAAAAACAGTTTGAAAACGGATTTGGAAAGATTTGGCCACGAGGCAAAGTTGGCTTAGCATTTCAGGGCGACGTCTTCACCACTGAAATAACCAAGTGAAGTATTTTACAGAATTCGAGCATCTTGTAAAATTTATCAATCTTGCTGAAAAGTTGGCTATAAAATAATGACAGCAGAGCATGGGATAGTTAGGAAATTAAGTTTTTGGGAACATTTATGTCCTGAGAACTTATGTATTCGGAGAAAAAGAGGTGAATAGATAACTGAGTTTTACCTGTGTGACTTCTTCTATCAGTATCACTGCATGCGTGCATCTTCCCTCAGTTGTAGTGTTTTGCTTATCTGACGCCAAGAGGCGGTATTCCTGTGCCAGATGTCCACACATCTTGTAAAGTTAGTATGCTATAGCGAAAGAAACAATACTCTAAGCATATCGATATGTTCAGGGGCCGTATTTTAAAACCTAGCTTGTGCTTCTACCCAGAGAACGTTTTTTACCCTAATAGCAGCTAGTTGATGTGGTAAGAGTCTAGATGATGCTACTTTGTATATGTTAAAAATAAAACCTATAATCTGTTTTTAGAAATGCTTATAAATTATAAAAGCAGATAGCAAGTACTGTTTCATGCTTGTACGATTACTGGCTGAACCATGAGTCACATAAGACTTAAAATTTATAAATTTACTCAACTAACTTTTAACAATTTTTTGAATGAAAAATCTTACGGTAAAAACTTCCTGTAAACAATTTTAACAACAGTAATGATTTTTTTTATTTTTGAATTCAGAAGCTTTTTATAAAAACAAACTATAGCTCGTGCTCTGGTAACATCTACCTTAAGGCCGGTTCACACGGCGACATTTTGCGCAACATATACCCGACATACATGTCGCGACATATACGCGACATATGTATGTTAAGTAAAATCGTCAGGTGTGAACGGGCACGACATAAGCCCGACATATAAGCGACATACACTCGACATACAGTTTGCTTTTTCGCTCAGCCAGCTATTTTAGCCGACATACAGTGCGACATTTGGTACTATTTGTGTGCTTGGTGCATGTAATCTAGACAGGCGCAAAAAATATAAAACCGAAAAATAATACTGAGGTGGAAAATGTTGCAGTGTATGTCATATCAAATGTCGCACATATATGTCGCACGTGTGAACATGTCACGACATCTTTGGAAAAATCATATATGTTGCAACATGTATGTCGGGTGAAATGTCGCCGTGTGAACCGGGCTTTAGTAGCATTCCAAACAGCAGGAATTTTTAACATATGACTCGGTCTGAGTCTAGGGCTAAATTTAGCCAATAACTAAGCTGACTCGGTATGTTATAACACTGTGACATTTAGCTAAGTTTAGGTTCAGAGTTCTGCTTAGGCATACTGAGTGTATCAGTAATATGATATAACATGCTAACGTTATAAGATGCGTGGACCTCTACTTTGAGTCATACGAGATGGTATATCACGAGGGAATTTTATATTCTTACCTCGGCTGCAAAACATATATTTTCACTACACCCCTATAAAATAATCTATCTCTTTGGACCTGTGACTGGGATCTAGTTGACCTACAGTGTGTTTTTTGTAGAATGCTTCTAAATTGAAAAAAATGAAAAAATTAGCACTTTCTTCGTTTTACTGTAGCTTTTGCCTTAAAAATCGTTAAAGATTGATTGAATATGATCACAATTTTCAGTCGTATATAAAATATGGCAAAATATTTTTTTTCAAGTGGGGTTTTTACCGTAATTTTATTCCACCGATATTTTTCATTACATTTTCAGAAGCAGATTTTCAAAAGGATTCAAAACATGAAGGTTGTGTTGTGATTACGTATTAACAATGATGTGTAAAAATTATGATTGTGCAAATTAGTAATAAACACGCTCTCGAATACCTGGTGTTGTCCTAACAGTGCGAAACCCAAGCTTCGATAACACCAGTATACTGGCCCATGAAAACAAGACCTTCAAGAGAAAAATTAAGGAGACCATGGAAATGGAGGTAGCAGGTTCCAGCAATGTAAGAACAAAAAGCATTGCAACAGGCCACACATGGAATAGAACCTTCTTGAGGAAGTTCCTTAGGGGACGCATTGGCCTACCAGCTTAAATAGATGATCTAACTAGGCGAATATTGGCCCGGATGGCCCAATGGTTACAGCTCTCAACTCACAATCTCAGGGATCAAACCTCAGTACGAGCAAGAATTTATTAAAAAGTTATTCTAATTGTCATAGTCTGAAGAAGTTAGTAGGTACACTACCGAAACGTCGCCGACCACTGTATTATCGTGTGTTATATTGTGTTATTCTAATAAAGGTGTTTCAGATTTTTATGCAGTTGTAAGGCCAATAATACCTGACTATGAATTCTTATGCCATTAGATCAGTTTCATATGAAAGACTGATGTGGCCAAAAAGGAACTCTACTGATGAAATACATCAGCCACAAGTCTCAGGGACACCCTGTTTCACGTTTCACTTTCTTGCGAATATCTGATGATCTGATGGTATTTAATGCTCGAAGTTTGCTCAAGAATGTAAGACAGAAAATTCGCCATAGCTGCTAAAAATTTTTGACTTCAAGCGAAATTAGCAGCTTCAGAATGGTCTAAAATATGGGTACTCGAAAATTTTCAAGTGAATGGCTGATTAAAAGCAAACAATTCTCATTTTGAATGAAATCCTCTGAAAAACTGAACCGTCTGATCTACTCTGGTTACTGTAACGTATGAATTTCTTTCCTAGCTCATAGTTTCGACTATAACATGGGAGGTGAATATAAAATTAGCGACGTTGTGGTCAATGGTATTTATTTGATTGTTGGCACTATCTCCGTCGCCCTCAATGGTATTCTAGTATTATTGTACGCCAAAAATGGTCACCTACGTCGTATCAATAAACGTTTCCAAATCGTCCTTGTTTTGGCTGACGTTTTCCTAGCATTTGGAATTTTGGTCACATCGCTCAATAATTTTCGCGTCATTTTCTTGGACGACTGGTACACGTCGTTTTTTTGCCTCACTATCACCATGCCGAACATTTGGGCTTCAGTTTTGACCTTACTAGTTTTGTTGACGTTGTCTTTAGAACGTTTGGCGGCTTTGGTCGCGCCATTGGCCTACAGGCGTTTGGTTTTGGGCAAAAAATCCTTATATGTTCCGTTGACCGTCAATTTGACCATTGCAACGGTTTTTTGTTCGTTTAATTATTACGGGGTCAATTTTACTGGTCCAAAACCCGAAAGTTGTGTACCGACGGCCATAAGAATACCCGCTTTGAAACCCATGATATCGTACTACAATTGTGTAGCTGGATCTTTGGTTCTTGTCACATATGTGCTCGTATGCATAGCTTTCAGTTACAGGTAATTGTTGTGGAATCAGGTTTGTGTGAAGATTTATCAAGCCTAAAGGCCCATCTATACTTTTTTCGCTAAAAAACATACGCAAGCGATTTTCTCTTCAAGTTTTGAAGCAATTTCAGTATATAATACATCGCAAGGTAGATATTGAAATTTTTGATCGAAAGATACCCAACACCTTCAACATGTATCTGTTGAGCGCTTTAAATCAAGCTTTGACGCAAGAAACGTAAGAAACGAAAGATGCTTACAAAATAGCTGATTTCTGCCACATTATGCAAATTTTTTTGTAAAATATACTTTACTGAATAGAACTCGTCAAGATCATTCTTGCGCACAGAGAAACTGAAGGATTCGTTCAATTCGGATAGTTGCAATCACTTGCGGCAGATTTTCGAGAAAAAAGTATAAATGGGCCTTAAACAATGAATTTGATGGAATTCCCTTATCGAAAAAGTAGGAAATTTTAGTGTCATGCACCCAAATGCACATGCTTGTGTTCGAAAAGAAATCTTTTGCAAAATAAATCTTGATATTTTCTTATCTTTATCTTTATTTTTTATTTTCAAAAGGTTCCTCTTTATTTTTTTGTTTTCGACGTTGTTTATCTTGCTCAAAAAGATAAGCATGCACTAATTCATCCGCTTTTATTTTTTCCGCCTATATTTCTTCTGCTCAATTATTGTAGAGCAGATGCTCAATTATTGCAGAGCAGATGCGAGAAAGACGCGTAACGCGCAAAGGTTTCTTTGTGGGGATGCTTGAGCACGCCCCCTGGAACCCCCAACAACCGAGTAATGTAGTTTTAGGCTTAATTGGGAAATTATTGTTAGAGACTCATCTGTCATTACTTTGAAGAAATGGGTAAAAATGCTCCATATTGTTACCACTAAAACTTACATTAGTTGTAGTTTTTCCGCTTATAAAACACTAAAAAATAACTAAATTTGAGGCATATAAGTTTTTGGCTTAATATGCAGAATTTTTGTTCATTCCAGTCCAAATTCGACTAAAAAGGACGACAATTTAGGGAAAATAGTATTTCTAAAATGAGTCGCAATTTAATTGATTTTTACTTTTTTATTCGAAAGAAATTACCCTGGTCAATATTAAATGTATTTTATCGTTATCTTTTATGTTTATCTTTTATCTTTGTCTTTATCTTTATCTTTATCTTTATCTTTATCTTATCTTTATCTTTATCTTTATCTTTATCTTTATCTTTATCTTTATCTTTATCTTTATCTTTATCTTTATCTTTATCTTTATCTTTATCTTTATCTTTATCTTTATCTTTATCTTTATCTTTATCTTTATCTTTATCTTTATCTTTATCTTTATCTTTATCTTTATCTTTATCTTTATCTTTATCTTTATCTTTATCTTTATCTTTATCTTTATCTTTATCTTTATCTTTATCTTTATCTTTATCTTTATCTTTATCTTTATCTTTATCTTTATCTTTATCTTTATCTTTATCTTTATCTTTATCTTTATCTTTATCTTTATCTTTATCTTTATCTTTATCTTTATCTTTATCTTTATCTTTATCTTTATCTTTATCTTTATCTTTATCTTTATCTTTATCTTTATCTTTATCTTTATCTTTATCTTTATCTTTATCTTTATCTTTATCTTTATCTTTATCTTTATCTTTATCTTTATCTTTATCTTTATCTTTATCTTTATCTTTATCTTTATCTTTCCCGTTTACCTTTTTAATTTCTTGATCTTCATCTTGCTGGAATTTCTTACCTTTTTGAACACTGGACACAACAGGAAACGCTCCGTTAGGGTAATGAACCCTTGATCTTCTGCTTACAAGCCGAATGCACTACAAGCCTCACCAATAGACTCATGCGGATGGTAGGTGAAATTAACTAGTGGTGACTGAGCAACCAATTACCTGTCAAGAAGGGAGTTTGAGGATACTAGCCTGTCACTAACATCATATGCCCAAATCGAAATGGCATAACTGAAAAATATTTCATGGTTAAAACATAGAACCCTGATTTATTTGCTAATTAGGCAGACGTGCTACCAACTGCGCTAACCTGTGCTCGGTTACTCGAGGTCCCCATTTTGACCTTACTAGTTTTGCTGACAGAAAATTTGGTACAATTTACTTTGATTTAACCCTTAAAATGTGCCATTAAAAATTTTTGGTCGACATGATTTTGATAGAAAATGGAAAATCTAGGCTTTTTGTGACAGAGTTCTGATCTCAAAAATGTAAGTTCAATCGAAATCGAGTAAGTTTTGGTCGTGTGTTTGGTCCTCTAAACTTTCATTGTGCAAATTTCTAGAAGAGTAATGTAGACCAATAAGTCCGCGATAGAATTTATTCATTTAAAGTTTATTCGTTTTCAAATAGTTTCTATACTCCATTCAGTTTGAGATGATCGATGCAGAGCGATCCCAGGAAAGTAAGTTCAATATGGAAAAAACTAGTAAACTTATTACTGAAATCAATGAAAAAATCTTGGTCATATTAAATATTCCATTAAGTATAAGTAGCGTTTCAAGTTGGACCTATTTTTTGAACTTTTGCTACACCTATCATTATAATGAGCTGAAGTATATTTTCTATTCTTATCAATAATGCCCCACAAATTTTTTCAGACATCGTACTTTGACGCCGAAATTGTTCGATTTTCCCAACAACGACTCCGAAGCGAATCAAAAACGAAAAGTAATCAAAGAAGAATTGGAGATCAGTAAAATTGTATCCGTGATAATCGTCGGTTGCCTACTTTTTTACATTTTGCCCAATATCGTATTGACCAGTTTGACAATTTCGGGCGTCTCACTTTCGCCAAATTTCGGTTTGTACGTTTCGGTTTGTCAATCGTTCAACTCGCCACTGAACGCCGTCTTATTCTTGTGGCGCGATATGCCGATGCGGAAAGCTTTCTTGAAAATGGTGGGCGTCGAAAAATTTTCCCCTACAATAGTACCGACTTCTAGCCATCAAATAATGATCGTGACGAATATTATCAAACAGACGAACCCGTACTACTAAATCAAATTCAGACTTTTTTTAACAGGGCTAATCTTTTGTTGAAGGCTACAGTATGTGTCGATTGGTCGTATTTATTTAATTGTTGACTAAACGCATATGTTTTAACTTTTCACAGTTTTTTTTACCTATGATCGCCCATGATCTAACAAGGAAATGTTTCCAAGTGTAAATTTTAAAACTGTACCTGCTTTCCTGCATTGGACACTCCACAGCAAATGGGGTGATGTTATACTAACCTGCCTGTGATTCTCCTTGCACTGAAATTAGTGTGAATGTGTAAAACAATGGATACGTTATCTTCGCTCGATCTCAGCAACCACTGAGACGTATTGTCAAGCAATACGATTCGATAGGTCATCTTGGAAATGCTCATATAAACTAATTTAGCTGATTTCCTGAAATGCGGATTCTCACACGTATTTACACCTTTTGTGGTTTCTAGAATCGTGTATATGGTTCCTAAAATGGTGTTTGATTGTTTTGCATATTTATGAAAATTTCTGTGTAAAAAAGGTCCAGTGGGAAAACGGAACAAAAATTACTCCACTTGCTGTGAACTATATGCTGCAATAAAAGTTCTTTGTTATAATAAAATTTTTCGATAAACGTGAAGTTGTATTGTAAATTTGAGATCACTGCTTATTCACTTGCAAAACCCCTACCTGTTGGGGTTACTGTAGGTGTACGTGTTCGACCACCAGCATGAGTGCGCAGGTGGTGGACACAGCCAGAAGTGGCGGAAGTTCAAAATTTACATAGATTAATGTTGCCGCTGTTTCGCCTGTTTTTGGTTATTTTTCATTTTGTGTTTTGATTCCATTCTTATGGGTCACCCCTTCGTCTTTGCTATAAATTTTATTACTTATTCTATCGGCGTGGTTGTATCGGATACCCAATACAAGCTCAATACGGTAACTTGTATTGTTTTATGAGCGTAGGAGAGGTTCAATAAGGACAGGAAATTGGAGACGAGGGTAGGAACTTCTTCATCAGAAGTCACGGTGTACTGCCTGAGACTTAGGGAGCTTTCTGGTGAGGTATCCGTGCGTCTAGAGAGAGTTCGTGTGTTGTTAACCTGTTGTTGAACTGTTACATCTTCCTCTGTATAAACCCAAAGGTCAGTCTCATCTTGCCAATCCCACAACAGCCTAACACAACAGTTTTTGGCATTAATCTATAGTCCAATTTTTCTACTACTGGAGTACTTAATGGAAAGTTTATCGAGTATCTGGTTGAACAACATGCACCGTTATCCGTAAATAAATTTACGCAAAATAGGTAAATTTTAACACACTGATCACTTATGTATATAGGTCGGCTTTTAAAAACTGTTCTTTCCTAATTTTTTAAAGTCTACAGTATGTCGGAAAGAGCTTTGTCGCTGGAAACGACTCTAAATCGTAATTTCAAATGAATATTTTATATATAACTGTAGAAACTACTTTATTAATTTCTACTGTGCAGGCATTTCTCGCAAAAAATGATCTTGCACGCATTGTTTTTGACATACAAACTATGAAATTGAAGAATGCATTTTTCTACTCCGTGAACTGCAAATTTCACTGATGAAGATTTTCAGTGCAAAAATGAGTAATACGGTCATACGGGTGCCCTATAATGTGTAAGATTTAAGAGAAACTCTCGATCCAGTCATGGTTGAAATGTGCGGAGTAAAATTTTGATTGAGGTAATTCGATCCCAATTTTACGGATTTCATCATAAAACTAAAAAAAAGTTTTGGGAAGTTGAGTTGAATTTTAGTCAATCTTTTATTACACATAACTTTGTCAAAAATCAAAATTCATCTTTTTAAATTATATATTCGAGTTAATCTCAATCAGATCTATCAATTGACACCCTATTTCGTGCTTTTTGACGGAAAAATTTTTTCGCCTCGAAAAGTCGTCTTTTAGATGGGGTCAAACACCTGTCTGCCTCAAGTCGAACACTTTTTTAGATAGATCAAAAATCCTCGCAATCATGCTTCCGCCGATTTATGGTTCGCAGCTCATTTTTTTACTAAAAGATCCGACAATATGCATAGGTTAAAGGCCCTGTCATACTTTGCAGCGAGGTACCTCGCTGTACCGCGCGGCGCCGCGCGACGTCCTTTGTCCTATTCATACTAACAAGCGGCGCCGCGCGGTGGCTTGTCATACTTCGCCGCACAGCACCACGCGGCGCGGTACGGCGCCGCTTTTTTACTTTTGGATTTTGCCCTTCTCAAAAACTTTGCCCTTCTCTTTTGCTCGTCTCGAAAAATGCGAAATACAAAAAATGCAAACAAGTTGAAAAATACGAAAAAAATCGAAAAATAAAAAGCGTAAAAGAAAAATAAAAATCAATCATTCCTGCACGGTGCAGATAAAAGCTTGCAAAAAAACCTAGTCTAGAGATTTTGAGCTCTTGCTTCAATTTGCATCTCATTCCAACGATTAGTAGCTCTCGAACTGCCGAGAAATATCAATTTATATAAATTGATTTTGAAAATTATTCATTCACATGAGAATCCAGATCTGGGGCCGGTTTCATTAAAGAGACTTAAGCTCCAGCTGAGCTGCCGCTTAAGCTGTAGCTTAACTCTATATGTTATACCATTGTCCTTAAGCTGCAGCTCAGCTGTAGCTTAACTCATACACGCAAAACATATCGGGAAAGTTAAGCTGCAGCTGAGCTGCACCTTAACGGCAACGTTATAACATACAGAGTTAAACTATAGCTCAGCTGCAGCTTATATCTCTCGATATGTTTTGTGTGCATGAGTAAAGCTACAGCTGAGCTACAGCTTAAGCTGCAGCTCAGCTGGAGCTTAAGTCTCTTTGATGAAACCGGCCCCTGATCTGGGTCCGATCGGACCTGCTGTTTAGGACTCAGATTCAAAGTGGATCCATCCTTTTCCTAATATCTGGGAAATCGGGACGTTCAAGGGAGCAGGGACTAATGCATTTTTCGGGGAAATAGGAAATTTATCTATTATCTGGGGAATCGGGACCTACGGGGAATATGGACTTTCGGACAATCGGGATATTTGCGGAAAAGGGACGTTAGGGAAATAAAGACACAATCGAAATGTGCGAGTACACTTGCTGTAGGAACATGTTTACACCTACCGTGCATATTCATGATTTTTACACATTAATGTCTTCATTGCAAATCGAGTGATCAACTTCTTAGTAAATCTTCATTGAAAATTAAGTAATCAATTTGGTAAAATAATTTGACAAGTGTCAGGATTCAACATTCAAGTGAAAAATATGATTCAACTACATGTATAGATGTCACAGTATGCAACAATATGTTATAACACAGTATGCTGCAACTTTAGAACACATAACTTGTTCGAAAATTTCGGTTCAGTTGAAACCAAAAATTACAAAAACCTATTCATACTTCGAAGGTGTTACGGAGCGGTATCGCGCGGCGCCACTTTTTAGTATGGATAGAACAACAGGCACCGCGCGGTACCGCGCAGTGAAGTATGACAGGGCCTTAACTCCAGTTTTGAAGTTCATTCGAAACATCTGTATGAAACATTTAATCAAGAATACTATGAATTATTCAACAAAGCAAAAGAAAAGGCTGCATACAAAAACAACTAGAACGCTGTACTATTTTTCGCTCCGCCCCTCAAACAGTCCGGGTAATTCGGATAACCTAAGTCTCGAAAATTGATACAGTATCCGTTGCAGTCTAAATATAGGTAATGTTGACCATTGCAAGGTCGATTATTGGTCCGCGTGGCAGGCACTAATTGCGCGGCAACCTTAGTAGCAAGCTGCGAACCATTGAACCCGGGTGCCGTGGTTGCAACGCTGATTGTGGTTGTTTGGAGATCGCAATTTTCTGCTTGATGGTCCTGTTGGCTGTCGCTGTCAGGTGGAATGGAAGAAAAACTGCTGCCGCATTTACCGTTCCAAGCGTTGCACGAACGTTGCCTGAATCGCAGCCCCTGGTTTTGTAACGGGTCGTTTTTGGACACGCACGGGCTCCATTTGGTCCATTCGGTCCAACCTAGAATTCAACCCGTTTACAATGAGTCGCTACAATGCTTCGGAAGCGCTTAATGAGCCTCGACAGGCGTGGGCCGAACTCGGCCGAACCCAGATTCAGTGTTCTATTTGAGGGATTAGCGGGAACTTATTTGATCCAACGATTTTCGTAGTTTGATCCGAAAAATCCCGGTCAACGAAGTCTAATCCAAGATCCGGTTATGGACTTTACCCCAAAAATGGTTGTGTTCCTGTCATTGATGGATCAGGAATTGAGCAGTAAGTGGTTCCACGTTCAATTTCGGCAGCTCAGGAGAATCTCGGAGTGGTCAAAGTTGACCATACTTATACAGAATATAAATTTGGGGGTCAGGTATAAATTTTTGAAGGAAGTGGTCACATCTCGGTCAAAATTGATCAGAATCTTTGAAAACTTCGTTTTAGAATGCTTCTCAGTGTGCCCTTTGAGTTTTAACAGGAAAAAATTTATAATTTTTCACATTTTTACATGAAATTTCCTAGTTTTCTTCTAAAAATGCAAAAATACCGAAAAATGAAAATTCTGCCGGGGTTCCGTCAGTGCTCTGGGTTTTCAGGTACCCCGAAACCCCCAGGGATATGTATGACTCGGACCATACATATACAGCATAGAAATTTGTGGGGTCAGGTCCAAATTTTTAAAGTAGTGCTCACATCTCGGTCAGAATTGATCAGAATGTTTGAAAACTTCGTTTTAAGATCAGTGAACCTGTTTTCATCTAAAATTGCAAAAAATGGCGAAAAATGAAAATTTTGCTGGAGGTCAGCCAGGCTTTTGGGGGGTCAGAACTCCCGAACCCCCCAAGATTATGAATGACCCGGACCATACATGTACAGCATAGAAACTTGTGGGATCATATATAAATATGTTAAGAAGTGCTAAGAAATCGGTCAAAATTGATCAGAAAGTAAATTTCGTTTTTAGATTTTTCCAATGTGCTTTTCTAGTTCCAACCGGAACAAACAAAACTTAATTATTTTCAACGTTTTTATATGAAAGTAATTTTTATGTAAAAATGTAAAAAATACCGAAAAATGAAAATTCTGCTGGTGGTCAGCAAAGCTTTTTGGGGTCAGGACTTCCGAAACCAACCAAGAACATGTATGATCCGGACCATACATGTTCAGCATTTGGGGAATTAGGTCCAACGTCTTTTCAAGAGCTCTCATAAGTCGATTAAAATTGATCAGAATCAAACTTAGTTTTTAGATATTTCTCAGTACGCTCTTTTAGTTCCAAAAAGACCAAATTTTATCCCCGATAATTTTCAATATTTTCACGTGAAACTTTCTATTTGGGTATTAAAATCCCGAAAAATGAGCATTCTGGAGGCAATCAGTCTGGACATCGCTGAGTGTCAGTCAATCGGCCCCGGGTCTTCCCCAGGAATACGTATGAGCCCGACCACCAAGTCTTGTGTAGGGGATCGGCACCTCTTCGCTGTTGAGTCGACTAGCTGGGTGGACTAATCATTCCATGAAGACATTGGTCCAACGGTCGAAACATGAATTACCGGATCTGCTGCATTCACAGCAGATCCGGAAACTTATCAAGGACTATACATGAATCATAACTCCGACATTTTTGATTTAAACATTCAATCTGATTTATCTGGGAAAATGTCTGTTGAACCAGATTTCGGGTAAATTTTGAACAGGATAGGAAAACTGTTATTTCGGATTGACCTGAGCCTAGTCCTTACTTATTCCGAATAGATCCATCTCAGAATCATTAATGTTCAATTTGAGAATCAGAGTGACCCCCGATAAATCCAATGATCCTTTGGTCAAAATATCCTATATTGACCAACAAAAATTCTAGTTGGAGTAACATAGTGAACTGGTCATTCGGAAAATTTTCCGGTGGAAGACCTTCCCAAGTTAGTGGATATCATTCGGGAGGTCATCTTTTGACCACATGGATGTTTTGGTCAAAAGGGTTTCACATAAAAGCGGCTTCTTTCTCGGAAGCAGTGTCATTTGGGACACACGGAGGAAATCCAAGTAATATAATGATTATAACTTTCATGTTCATCATTACCGCTTTCGTTTGTGCAAAAAATTTTATCTCTATTCGAAACGGTCCAACATTTCACCCAAAAGTTTTAAGGATTTTTTGAGCCGATTCCCGGTTAGAATTTTGCCTATCAGACGCGGTAGGGATTTGAATCATAGCAACATGATCCACTTCAGGATTTTATTCGTCAGAATCCATTGCTTCTAACTTCGGTCACCCAGAAATACTTTCGTTATTTTTTTGCTCATAAATTTGTGTCTTGTTCTGTGCACTTTTCCCTGTAAAAATTTTATATGCATTAATTTTTAAGTACTTATTTGACATACACTACTTTTTGACGCTAAATTTTTAGTTTCAGCCTGTAAATCGAATAATTGAGAATGTAAAAGAATGTACGTCTTACTATCAAATGCCAGAAATTAAAATCAAGATGATAATCACTGGTCATCACAAAGGTTCGAAAAATCTGATCTTTTTCAAAATACGTGGAGGGACGGGAGCCTGCGGTAGATATCCGGGTAATGAAACTGGGGTCGACTTATGAATCACCTGCTCATGACCGTAGGAGTAAAAAATATGTACCTTCATAACATGTATTATCGAAATAATCGAAACGACCTTCCTTCTCTTCCGGAGCCACAACAAACAAATCCGGATGAACGGATGCGGAAGCCGAATTCACAATGCACGATTTTTCGTCGTAGTAGTAAATGAATGAAACGCAATCGAATGATTCATTATCGCTGTTCAATTTCGCGTCCTGATCATCTTTTGAAGTGATCACAGAATCGTCCCTCGGCAGACATTTCCCAATACAAGCCGCTATTGTAGGCACGTCGGAAAAAATTTTCCTAGCGAAACCGACTAGTAATTTTTGTGGCGTTCGGACAAGGTCGTTGGGGCAAGATATGGTCGTTTCTGGTGAAAAAAAATACTGATCTAGAAAATTTTCAGTCAATTTTACATGAAATGTGGCCTGAAATAGCTCATCAGCATTGAAATCATACCATTTTTGGTTACAGAATAAGGATTTTAGCCAAATCAGTTATGCAAACAACTTTTTTTCTCCAGAGATTCTATCTTTCTTTTGTTTTTTCACATTTTGCTGTTTTTTCTCGTGAGTTTTTTCTTTAGAGTACTAATCGTTCGTGTTCTTAACTGATTTTTGTTCTTCTTTCCTTCTGTTTTGCTTCTTCTCTTTGTCTTATCTTTGTTTTCACTTTTTTCTTCTCCTGTCTCATACTTTCTTGTATTAGCGAGTTTTCAATTTATATTTTTGCAGTTACTATTTTGTTTTTCGTTTGTTATTTTCTTCTTCTGTACTTTGTTTGTTTCATGCTGTTTGCCCTTTTCTATTATTTTGGTTTTATTCTTGTATCATTTTTGTGTTTTTACATTACTTCACTTTCAGTTTCCTCCTTCACTTTCATATTTCTTCTGCTTTATTTGTATCTTTGCTTTACTTTTTTGAATTTATCATATAAATCCGACTACAACACATTATCATATCACGTAAATTCGATCAGTTTTTTAGAGATTTCTTGATCTACACCCTCTGTGTTTTTTTTAAACTTTGGATTATAAATTATGAATCCAAAGTTTATTATGGAAAAATTGTCAAAGTTCATTATTAAAAACAGAATTTTTAGGTACAGATCAACAACATGATTAAACAATAACGAAATTCAAGATATAGCAGGTTATGTAGTATTGCATAATTTTCAATACTGTGTTGAAAACGTGGAATTCCTAAGCCATTCAATCATCCACGGTGTAGGTAAAACTCTTGACTTACTTTGTATACATATTTTTTGATACAATTCCAAATCCGTGCTCGTCACTATGAAATCTTTGCCGCTGACACCTTTCTGTTGTTGACCCGTATTTTTTACGATCGTACACGTTTTCCCAAAAGTATTGTAGACGACGAATTCACAAAACGCCATCGACGAGCACAACTTTTTGCATTCAGCAACAGTATCTTGAAGAAATTGCTAATATTATATTTATTGGGAAAGAACGAAAATATTTGGAATGACGTATTTAGGATAGTGTCAAATTTACTGCAGTTGTCGAGTACGAAAATACTTTTATAGTATGGTTCCAAAAAAAGTCCGCTTATCCTGAAAATGCGACATTACAGTAGAAAAATTGATGTGATATAATATATCAAAATTGGTACATATTTGATATTCACGGACTGTTTAGAGTAGATTAATTGAAAATCACTGTTTTTGTGGATTTTAATGAATTATTTTGCGATGACTGCAAAAAATCTATTAATTTCAGGAGAAATATTTCAGTAAGGCAAAGTTCTTAATGAAATCTCCAAATGTGACCCTTGTCGTTGAATTTTGAATTGCTCGTCTATGGACGGATCCCTCTGTAGCTCTCATGGTCAGTCGGAGAAAGTAATCGAAAATTTCAGATAACTGAGAAATTTTTTTGCAAAAACTACTGATTATCAATTTTATAACGCCAGTACCAGATCGTAACTGTTCATTAGTTTCTTCAGTTTTCCTTAATGCTGAAGCATTTTTTACTATATTTCAATAGCCGAATACATCTGATTACAAAGAAATAAAATAGAATTTTCATATCGAAAAATAGTGGTTCATTATATATGAGTACAGATCACTGTATACTGTAGGTTTAAACACTCTAACTTGGTTAACTGCAGTACTCTAGGCTTTCAGCCGAACACCCATTAAAATGATATTTTCATTTTGAAAAAAACAGTTCTTTAAATTACCAGTTCTCCTTGAAATACCATTGCTTTCGTCAAGTTTGTAACCTATCGATCTCAGATAAGCTGGTTTCTCTTTGGCGCGACAATTCAGACCTAAAATGAAGAATCAAAATTATCGTGATCTGATGAGTCGCTTTCCGAAACACAGAATCTTGCACGATAAGTTCATCTTCGGACTTGGGTTCTTCAAAAGTCGATCGGATTGTATGTTTTTGCCTATTTTTACATGTTTTTCCAAATTTACAGAAACTCTGTTCATTTTGTATGCTTATATGGCTTCTTTCAGGGTAACGTACATCTTTGGTACGATGCACACTGCTGTAGGATCAAAAAAATTTTTCCTTATATCATGGCAGTATATCTGTGATCAGGAATGTTTAGGCGCTTGAATGCTACCCGCGAAATTTTGACCATTTTACCATTGGAAGAAATTTTCAGTTGTTGTGCTCACCTTGGACGTGAAACTTTTCTCATTGATTACAGTAATGATCATACTAATCTTTCATATTGCACCTATATTCTCAAAATAAGTACATTATAGATGCATCTCTTCTGCTGGTTGTCACCCCGAAAGAATGTTTTCGGGAATAATTAGCAAGACTTTCGTTTCACTATAGTATAGTCTCAGAGATATTTCGGAAACCCTGTTTTACGGCCCAAAGTTGAAGCACTGTAGTGTCACTCGGAAGGAGTTGAACAAGAAAAAATAATGTTACAAAACTTTCTTGAAAATTACTGTATCTTGGTTTCTCTGCTCATCTAGAATTGGTCGATTAAAGTAGATTTTTTCTTGCTTGTCCATAGGATATTTTCCAATTTTCTGAAAAAAATTCCAAATATTGACAGGCACTGTAATTGCTAAAAAAAGGAATCACCAAGTCTGAAGTTCATACATCAGAATTCAGTGAACACATAAATGGTTGTCTTTCTCTCACCCTGGCAAAAGTTCCATAGTAAAAAGATTGATCCACAAATTATCCACTTCTTCAACATGTACGTAATAATAATAATAAAGCAAAATTTTTAAAACTATGTTTCAAAGACGCGCAAAAAATCATAAGGACATACAACGCGCAGGATTCTCTATTCGAAAATTCAATGTCAACATACTCTACTACTCCATTTGGCAAGAAAAAAGTTTCGGTCAGTTTTTTAACATCGTTTCCAACGTCATGAACTGGAATGAATGATATATGATCATATAGCAGATGATCTAGTGACTAGTCTGCTCGAAAAGGTAGGTGGTTCATTGGGGGGGAGTGTGAAAACGTGGGTGGCCATTCTTTTCATAAAATAGAAGCAGATCTGAGTATAAAAATGATAAGTTTCTAATTAGACTTATCAAATCACTCTTGTAGAAGCCATGCTAAGTTGATTCGATGAGTAGTTCATAGGGGCGCAAAGAGATTGACTTTAACTGTAAAGTATTTGACTTTACTAGGATCGATCTGTTCAAGATGATCCGAAATTTTTTTGGGCCAAGATACAGTACTTTTCAAGCAAATGCTGTAATAAGAGGCTAAGATGTCGTTCAATAAAGCCAATCTACAATGCAATTGCTTCTCTTATTCAACTGTGCCGATCGAGAGAAGAGTGGGTATAAAATGGGGTTTGCCTTAAATTTCTGAGATCTTACTGTGCTCATGAAACGGAATATGATGGAACGAAATCTTGATAACAATGTATATAAACTTTCCTTCGGGATGGCAACCAGTCGGAAAAGACAGGCCATTTATTTTTACAAGATAAATTCAGCGACACCATGGGGATAAGTTTAACACGAAAAAACTGTGCTCCATTCATTTTGAAGTGATCGATGCAACGAAGTCGCAGCCAAACTTTTTTTCAAAATTATGGAAGCCTCGATGGCATTAATTTATAAATGTTCCCTTCATGAAATAATGTCCTTGATGATCACTCTTTTCAATCATTTCAAGATTATCAAAATTGATTTTCTGATCTCTAGTAAGGCGGCGTTTGCCGAAACTCCGCCCGCTGCATCGATCATTTCAAAATGTATGGAGTATAGTACGCTGATTATTGTAATCAATTTAAAAAAAAATTGTTCTCGTTCATGAGCGCCAATTAGAACATTTGAAAGTTTCCTCCAGTAGCCTGGTTAAATGACGAGAATTTCGCGAGTAGCATTCAGATCTGGGAACATTTCTAACAAAGTATTAGTCAAAGTCAAAGTAGATAAGAGTAAATTCAGCGTTTTTCCTACAGTATATAGTTTTTCATTCTGTGTAATTTTGTGTGTCAAATTGAACATACTTTTTTGAATGTCGCTGCGTCTACTGTTTAAGTGAATAAGCAAAAATGTGGAAAAATGTGTAACTGTTCAAGAAACAGTTGCAATGAAACACAGCAAGAATGCGTCAAAATGTAAAAATATGCAGGAAATGATCAGAAGTATGCAATAAAGGAGAAATTTCGGGAAATGTAGTCAAATGTGCAAATGTGGCAGAAAAAAACACGAAGTACGAAATTTCCAGGAAAAATGCAAAAGTGTGTAAATTGTGCTACACATAGCTGTAGAATTTAGAAATACTCCAAAATTCGTAGCTATTTTTACGTAAGGAAATGTGCAAAAATGTGCCATGCAGAAAACAATTATGCAAAAAGATCTTGGAAATTGTAGGAAGAATATGCAGGAAAAAATTAAAAATATGCTCGAATGTTCAGAAGTATGCTGTAATGAGTATAAATGCGCAAAAATCAGGCTTACTGATCAGATTCCAAAATCGTGAACAAAGTCTTCACTGTTCACACTGGAAATTTTCTATATCATGTTTTTTAGAGCATATTTCCGTTTTCGGAAGCTAGGAGGAGAGATAATACATCAAAAATTTTCATTTAGTAGAACAGCTGTTCATGCAGACAAAAATATATCCCATTACGTAATAGCATCAGTGATGGGCGAATTATTTATTTTTCTCTGAATAAAGCCAATCTTTCGGAACTTTTTGGGTTATGGATCGGGCTATCGATGGGGCGAAGCAGATCGCGTCTGGTGGATGTGCAGGTTAGTGTGCCAAAATGAAATTTGGTCAAATTGCCTTGTTTATTCTGCTTTCCTCGAAATTTTCAGGCTTCGTCGAAATTTGCATAATGCATCCGCTCGATTTGATAAAGACCAGATTTCAAATCCAATGCGTCCCAAGCGATCCGCACCACTACAATGGTTTGATGGATTGTATATTGAAAATTCACAAGGCTGAAGGGTATACGTGCTTTTCATAGAGATGTGCCCTGAATTTTTAAAATTTCCAGTAATTCTGTGCAATACTTTGAAAATCACGACAAGATCAGAATAATTTTGATGAAGTGAAAAAGTCAGCTTCCAAAAATGAGTGGATGAAAGTTGGAGAAAATGATGATTTGTCACAGGGAATTACAACCTCAAAAAGAAATTTGAAGCCTAGTTAGGCGTTTCCGGGAGAAAGTTTTGATAGAAATGGGAAGCTGGAATTATAAATAAGAGTACGACAGGGTTTCTGCAAAGAAACGTTCTATTGTCTACAGCAGAGTAAACAGTGTGAGTTCAGATTCACTCCACTCATGCAAAACATGTTAGAAACTCGAATTTTCACATTAAGGCTGCTGTCCCTCTACAAAGGAATCTTACCACCTATTGTCGCCGAGACACCAAAAAACGCTGTGAAGGTAAGAAAAGCCAGACAATAAGTAGTAAGACTATCAGAACTTCTGGTGGCTACAATTATAATTATGAAAATGCAAATCTTGATGAATTTCTGAACCGAAATATAAATTCTACTGCATTTCCACAAACCATGTATTCTAAGTCAGGACTTCGTTAAACCCATGGCAAACGCATGATCACAATTGCGGAATTTTTGTTTTCAGTTTTTCACTTTCGAACAATACCGAACCATTTTCACATCGGAAAAGTTTCCCATGCCAGTGGTACGGGATTTAGACTGTTAATTATAAGATCGTCATTTTATTTATGAATCTTGCAGACATATGCGATAGCTGGACTGCTATGTGGATTGACCGAAGCTTTAGTCATCAATCCTTTTGAAGTTGTCAAGGTCAAGTTACAAGCGGAAAAATCACTGGTCATCATGAAAGTGAGAAAAACTATGACATTGCAAACTGGACCGTGGTAAAATTCACACTGGGGCTTGCATTCTGATGATACCTCTACAGCATACATATTTTGCTTCGCGTTACAGTGCAATAATATGTATAAGATGCTATAGTTTCAAATTACCCAAATTTATATTCACAATTTTTTCTAGCAAAAAAGCGCATATGCCACTGCTCGGGAAATAATCCACAGGGAAGGATTCGGGCAGCAGGGTCTCAACAAAGGTCTCACGTCGACTTTGGGTCGCCATGGAGTCTGGAACATGGTCTATTTTTTCCTGTACCATTCGTTGCGAGAAAAGTATCCACCTAAGCAGGTCAGTGAGGCCTTATGAGTCAATTTCGTATGTCGTGAGGGAACAGTGAAGCATTTCCTTAAACTCACACACTGAGCTAACTTACAATAAACACTTTTTTGTGGTGTCAAATTCTGTTCTGCTCGAAAATTGAACCATATCCTTTTTCAATAAAATTAAAACCTTGTAGTAACAGTTTTTCATGAAACTCCAGTAAGTAAGAGACTTTTGAACCAAGAGCAGTTATGAAACAGGCTATCTACAAACTTATATATTTTTTTCATAAGGACAGAACAGCCAATCTAGTTCAAAGATTCAGTTTCGGTCTACTAGCCGGGACAGTGGCCTCAATCATAAATATACCATTTGATGTGGCCAAAAGTAGAGTACAAGGACCTCAACCAACGTCCGGAGCCGTGAAATATCGCGGTTGCTTCCGCAGCATGAATATCATTAGAAAAGAAGAAGGGTTCGTAATCCATTCAAAACTGTAAAGAAACTGTAATCCATTCAAAAACGTACTTATGCACAATTGATTCCTGAAAGGAAATTTTTAAAATTTTAAGGATGAGAAATAGCATTTTATGCTTCCTATACTTGGAAAATAAGGCACGTTGAAGAATTAAATTCATCTGAGCTACCTTGCTCAAAATTGTCTCAGAACAGTTCTATGCCTCCTTGAGACATCTCTTTGCCGATAATAAATATATGTCTCAAGACAAAGTAATGTCTGGGGAAACTGTTCAGAAATGACTTTCCGGAACAGATAAGATACTAAAATACAGGTCTCATGGCACAAAATACCAACGTTGCAAATTTCAAACACACATTATCTAAATTTCTAACTATATTCAAGAAGTCATGTAGCTTATCAATACACTATCTGTTGAAATGAGACTTGGAGTTGATTGAGAAATATAAAGAAAGATTTGATACCAAAAATAGACCTAATCAGTCACTAGCTAATTCACCTAATCAGGCCGAAACCTTAGGTAGAATCAGATTGCAACAGTTCGGTCAGTCTCTAAATCAACAAAGATCTCCTGCTTTCGTCCCGAAGAACTGCAGAAGAAATGATAACACCCTGAGCTCAAGTAACTTCAAACCAGGGGCAAAATCAGAAGTCGGGCCGAGAACTGAGTTGTAAATGTAGACTTGCACGCTGGGTGGCTCTCCAGAGATCCGGGGTCTAACCTGCGTTCCCTCCTCTGCGAGTAATTCCAAGGCTGTCGGCCGGGGGTCGTTGTATTCCTGGCGGAAATGCTCCACCACAATAATATAACAAAATAATATAAATTAATGCCCAATCGGGCCGCCGATTTTCTTCTTTCAATAAAAAACAAAACAAATAATCAATGAATGACCAAAAACATAGACGACCGGCATATTTATGCACGGTGTCTATGCAAATCGGCGTCGACGCAAAACGCGTCGACTTTGGCTATTTCTTCACAACTTGGAGATAGACTATGTCCATCCCTGACATCCCTCGAGCCTCGAAACTGACCAACGGGAGGTTAAAAAGATTCATATTACGCCGCAATGACAATTTTGGAACCTTTTCAAGCCCTAATACAGTCAAAGCAGTTTTCTGAACCTTTTTGGTCATTCATGCCCCCTTGCGGAAAGCTTTCCGAATGACCACCCTCTTACGTCAAGTCTTTTACCAGGCATACCGGAATGTCCACAAGGCCGTCCGGGTGCGCTACCTCTTGGTCTGGACGCCGACGGATCGACGACTCCGCGTCGGCTTGACTTTGTTGGCGTACCGCCGAAATCCAATTTGACCTGCACCAGGGCCGAGGGTCTTCGGTTGCCGTCCATCCCGTGACCTTTCGTTTCGTGCTTTACGCTGGACGCCAGGGACAGAACATTTGTCTGTCTATCTCTTTCCAGTTGTGTGTTTCGCCGTGAAGCCTCCGCCTTTTTTCCAACGTTGCCCTCGCCAAAAAACATTTTCTAAAGTATCTAAATAATTTACAAAATATATACATTAGTACGCATATCACAAAAAAAAAATCAAAATCTCCCGGGCGTATCGATTTGAGCAAAAAAAAAAAGAAAAAATAAGGCGAGATTTAAATGAGATTAAGTGAAAAAATAAATTTTTTGTACATGCCCGTTTGGCGATGCGAGGTATGAAAACGAATAAAAATTTAAAGCACGCAACAAATAAGAAAAAAAAAATTTTTTTTTGTATTTTGTATTTTATATTTTTTTTTGTATTTTTGTGGTTTTGTATTTTTTTGTATTTTGTGTTTTTTGTGAAAAATAAATGCGAAAACAATATTTTTTGGCCAAAATTTATGCGGCTAATTTACTGTTGCGGCCCGCCGCCTCCTTGCGCCCCTCTCTGGGCTCCTCCACGACCTCCGTAAGGTCTCCATACCCACTGGCCCTGCTGGCCTCCTCTGCCTTGCACCTGAGGCGCGGCACCTCTGCCACGCACCGCTCCACGACCACCCCGGTTGGGGTTGTGGAACTGAAACTGGCCTCGGCCTCGGTTACCAGTCTTTTGCACCTTTCCTTGCGTACTCGGAGCTATTTCCTGGCTTCCTTGGCCTTGACCCTGACCTTGAGGTCCGGGAACCTTCAAAGTAGCGCCAGTTTTTCCGTCTTGAGCTTTACTGAACTTAACAGAGCTTTGCAAGTCTGAACTGGCACTTCTTTTGGCTCCCATCACTCCGACCTGGTGATTGCTACTAAGCATCACAGATCGAAAGGCCGTTTTATATTCCAAGGGGGTATCGTGGTTATTATACACCCTCAACAGTCGGTTATTCGCCGCCACCATCGCCCTGGCATAAATGTTTCCAATATGCATCGGGGATAGCGGGGCGCATTCCAACACGAGGAATAGCATCATAACCAAATACCTTACCGAGGAAAAAGCATCAGGTGCTCTCTCCGACTTGAGCCACCTGGGGAGAAAGTCATACATGACCCTCTCCCAGAGTTCTTCAGGCAAATTAGTCCGATCATAGAGAAACGCTCCCTGGACTCTGAACTGTTGTTCATAGTCCCGGTAGATTTCCCTAACGGCGTCGTTTACCATGAAGAAGACTCTTTCTGACTCAAATTGCTCAAAAGCAAAATATTTGGCCACTGCACTCGTAAAAAATGATATTGGGCCAGCTTCTCTGGCTTTTGGTTGGTAGACATCCCAGAAGTCCAAGAGACTGTCCTTGAATTTTTCCGCAGTCACTTCCGGCGTTTCAGTTACCTGAGCAGCCTGTGCCTGCTTAATTTTGCTGGGACCAGCCACTTGCACTTGACTAGCTGCCACTCCTGGTTTTTGGTCCTTGCTGGGTTTTGCCTGGCCTTTCGGCATCGGTTTCCCCATCGCAAGGCCTATTGCGCCTGAAGCTTGACTAGTTGTGGATGTGCTATCCAGAGTTGCAGTGACCACTGAAGATGTGGCCAATGATGGTGTTCCAGTTGAGGTAGAAGTAATTTGAGAAGTGGGGGTAGTAGTGGAGGTAATCGTAGGAGTTGAGGTCGATATGACGGACGAAGACGCCGTCTTACTTTCTTCCTCTTTCGCTTCTACTTTTGCTCCCTTAATACCCTTCTTCCTTTTTTCCTTCTCCTTTACTCTCATTTTCTTTTTCCTTTCAGCCATAAATAATATTTTCTCGTCGTTCCAACCCTTTTCTCTCATACTTTGAACGACTTTGGCTGAGTATAAACCTGGAACACCCCCATCAGCAGAAAACGCTATTACCTCCCTACTTTCCGTCATCTCCGAATCCGGCGTTTCCGCTTTCGCTTCGTCAATAACCAGCTTATCGGAGGGCATATCGTCGTCTACCTTCATCGGCGATGGTGGCTCTAATACGACTACTTTTGTTTCCAATTCGGGCGCTGCGGTATCGTCTTTTTGGAGTCCGAATTGAATTGACATTTGGCGAAGTTTTTCGTTGTAAATCGCCGCGTTCTTTGCAAATTCTTCCTCCATTTGTTCACGTTGGAGCCGAATTCTTTGCTTCGCCTCCTCTTCCATCTTTAGAATGATTGCTAATCGACGTTGGTTGTCGAGGTCGGACTGCGTCTGAGCAGTTTGAGCTTGCATCAGTTCCGTTGCCGGAACCGATTGCTCTTGCTGCTGCTCATCTTCCGACAGCTCAGTCACGTCCTCGTCCTGAAGTCCTTGGTCTGGCGATTCATCTTCAGCCGGCAGTCCCACTGCATCGCTGAAGATTTCGCTTTCCGACGTTTGGACTTCCTGACCTGAAAGTATCGGAAATTCAACAACACCTACATCAGCCTGCTGTTTGTCCTCATCTTTCAGACTATCAGTCTTGATGGGACTAATCTTGCCAGCTAATTTGGTGACAACACCTTCACCCGTTTTATAACTAAATGTGTGTAGAATTCCCGGTAAATCCGAGGCCAGAGGTCTAAGGTCAAAAATCTTTGTAGGGAAGGCTATACTATACTCCCTATTTTCCGCTTTTGACGCATAGACGTCTCCAACCTTGTCGATTTTCGTTTGCCAGGTTGCCCCATATCTTAATGATGGCGTTCTTTGTGCTAGCTCGATATGGTAGAACCTAACATAATAGTACGGATTTGAGCTATAGCTCTTGCTGTCCGTAGTTATTGTGTCAGGGCTGCCAGGGATCGGCGCGCACACATCAGCATTTTTCCACAATCTTAATCGAATCGGCATAAATCCGAATCGATTCATCCAAACATACATTCCGGCACCTTTGCGGGGTACCTCATACTCTATGTTTGGAAGAGTTTTCGCCAACATAAGATATTGGGACAGCCTTTCATCTGACCGCCAAGCCATTTCTTTTATTTTGCCCTGCAGCTCTGGGCTGAACGATGTAATGAACCTGTAACTGAACATTTCGGCCATTACAAAGTCCAGTTCCTTTCTGCTGTGGGGCCAGATCACGTGAAAGGCTAGCGGGACTAAGGCACAAGCGGCTTGCAGTTCCGAGAACCGCTTTTCCTCGAATGCCTTAGCATACTCCGCCAACTGAGGCTTCCAGTGATCTTTGTCAAAATAGCCTACCCCAGGATCAATATCAATAGGCACATGAACCAGATGATTTTTTAGGGCATCTAGTAGTGCTTGCTTTTGACGATCTTGGGGTAGCTTGACAACTTTCCTGGCTGTATCGATGAACCAAACTAAAGACGCTGGTTGAGTGAGTTCCTGATACTGCTTCCCTTGCGCCATATCCTCTACCAACTCCAGACGCAACTTATCCTTTGCCGACAAGCGCTGTTCAGGTCTAACCATTTCGTCGTCATCGGGATCGCTTGCTTCATCATAGGAATTGGGCTTTAATTTTTTACCCTGGCGATAAGCACTTGGATAGATGCCTCGCCACGGCAAATTTTCTTTCCCCTTCCTAGGATTGCAGATATCCCTATGACAACGGAATTTAGGCCCTATTTCTTGCACTTGCGTGGCCCACCTTGCATACATTTCCTGGCGCATCATGTGGTAGGTAGCCTCGGGCTGCCTAACCACAATATCAGGTGTACCCACAAAGTTACGTAGTTTGTAGTCCGTAACTATATATGAGTAAAACTGATAAAATTTATATGAAAGTATTTCAATCTGGGACGGATCGACTATATCGTGAGGAAAGTTGGCAACTCCCCCACATAGCTCAATCACGTATCCATAGTGAAATGCCCCCATAAAAATTGCCAAAGAAAAGTATGCATCCATACCAGCATACTGCAGCATCTCTTCGGGAACTCTTTCCTTGGCGACATTTTGCCAATTACGTAAAAGACTGAAATCAGTCTGGTGAGGACCGATATCAGCCAAATACATTTCGGCAAAAAGTCCCTTCAATTTCAATGTCTCAGGGCAGATACCTGCTTTCCTGGATTTGGTAATCTCGCTTCCCATGATCTGCTTTGCCGTGACGCTTAGGTCGTAGTATCTTCCTAGATTTCCATCTTTGATACTACACCTAATCGCGTCAGACAAATCGCGACCATCGGTGCTTTTTCCGCATCCACGGACATTGATAATTGAAACTATATCTTCTAAAACGGCGTAACCGACTAACAACGTCGCTGAGCGTAAAAAGTGTAACAATATGTTCCACTCTTGCTCTTGCAGCAACGTTAAGTCGATTACGAACGTTTTGCCATTTAGATGGGCGAACGAAACTAATCTGGCAAACTGGTTGCCTTTTTCGTTTTCGCACCCCCACCGAAACAGCTTTCCAGCGTCCTCTCGGTTCACCTTCTCTACATCGAAGCCGATAATGCTCATGCCTCGGAAAGTGCTACTTTCTAGGTGTTTTATCACCCTTTCCACACTTCCCATGGGAACAATTATCGGCTCGATGGGGTTGGTCGGCCAGAACTCAAAAGTGGCAAAAAACCACCTTTCCAACTCCGCTATCCGCATTGCCCGACGGATATTGTGGTCTAAAAAATTCAGGAGAGATTTAAATTTTAGCCAGACATACTCTACTAACTCCTTATGTGCATTTTCGTGACCCTTTTTACACTCTTTGGGTAATTTTACCCACTATTACTCCTTTAACTCTTTGGGGAAAAAACTCTAGCACCTTTGTGCAGAACACCGTTTTAACTTTTGAACTTTTGAAATTTTGGAGCGGGAACTTGATTTTTAGCCTTTCTGGCCGTTGGGTGTCCCTTTATAGAAACCAAAATTGATAGGCAAAAATATGTGAAATTAGGTGTTTTTCACTCTAACCCAACACACCTTTGCTACTCGATCAGCGCTTAATCGATCACAACCTTGATCTCCGCGACTAACTCCTGCTAATCCCCTTCTTCGCCGCTATGCGGAAACAAGAGGGAGCGGGAATGACAAAAACCTCCCCTAATCGGATCACCTAATTCGACCGAAGTCTTTTTCGGATCACCTAGGTTCGGCCCTTGCCACCCCCTTCTACCTAATTTTTTGTGTTAAATTCTCAACTCCCAGTTGGTAGCTCGTCCGAGAAAGGGCACAGAAACAGTCTTACAAAACACCCCTGACGAGCGTAACCTCCGCTCATTTTCTTACCTAACTATTTACAAATATAAAATGGTTGCTTACCGTCGACCAAAAAATAGCGATTATTCTGCCGCGGGTGCGGCTCCCCAAATTGGACTTCATCGTCCGTCGCGTTGTACGTCCGAGTACAATCGTTCGGCGTACCCATTCGAAATTTTTTCTGGGCCCGATTCTTTGCACCGAAATAATTTTTAAAATTTTTAAAACCGAATCTGCAGCTGTGAAAAGTAGACAGATGTATAAAACATTTACAGTCTATTCCCTTGCGGCTGCAAATTACCTCACGGGAGGGTTCTTCCGTTCACAATTTTTCGAAAAGATTTGAAAATGAAGAGCAGACGCGGGACACGACTTTTGAAACTTTTGAATGATTTGGAGTTGTTAACCAAGAAAGTGTAAAATGAAAAAATGTACGAAAACGGGTCTTTCGCTTTAAAAGCTTTTCCCCCGCTTCGTTAAAACACAATCCTACATTTCAAAAAATATGAAAACGGATTTTAACCGTTACAAAACACAATTAAAATAAATATTTATTACATATACACAATAAACACACGCAAATCGGCAGATTTTGCCGCTACGAAACTACACCGGGCGTCGCACTACTCTCCGCTAATTGCGAAGGTACAGTAAGACGATTCGATCGATTTTTTACGTAGTTCTGCCATCGTGTAGTCTCGTAGCGAAAAATTTTCAGCCTACTTGCTGAAACCTTTTGCCGTAGCAAAAGATTATCATAACGTGCGATTGTTATGACATTATCCTCTAACCTGGAGACATCAGTTATAATGAAGGGTCCTTCCCAAGTTAAGCCTAGTTTCTTTTGCTTATCAACTTTAAGAAGTACCCAATCATTTTCTTCAAAAACCGAGGTTTTAATTTTCTTGTCGAAATATCTTTTGCTAGCTTCCGCTGCTTTCTGGATATTTTCGGCAATAATACTATAAAGCCTGGTTAAGTGGTCTGTTAGGATGAATTTGTATGCCTCATAATTCATGGGCATTACTATTTTAAGGGCTTTTGACAAATTCATCCCGAACTTTGCCTCATGGCCCCGTAACAACGCAAATGGCGAGGCCTTCGTCACTGCGTGTGGGGTAGCATTGTAGGCAAAGACCACTGATTTGAGATATCTTGGCCAGCTATCGGGTTCACCGATAGCTACTTTTCTCAGTTGTTTTATTAGAGTTTGGTTGAACCTCTCTACCATACCATTACCCTGAGGGTGGTAAGCAGTAGTGAAGATCTTCTTACACTCTAATAAATGACAAACTGATTTCATTAAATCCGAAGTAAAACAAGATCCATTGTCACTTAGGAGTTTCGTTGGTGTTCCATGCCTAAATATTATAGCTTCTAAGAACGCATTCACAACTGAATTTGCTGATTGATCTGGGATCATCTCAGCTTCAACCCATTTTGTGAAATAGTCCTGAAAAACTATAACATAAGGCATTCTTTCTCCCAAAGGCGAAATTCCTACTATATCCACAGATACAATGTCGAATGGACCTTGTGGCACAATGGGTATCAACGGAGGAATGGATGGCTTTCCTGCAGTTGCCATTTGACAGACAACGCAGTATTTTATCCATTCCCTGACATCTTTTTCCATGCCAGGCCACCAATAGTGCAATTTCATGACACTCAGAGTTCTTTTGAAACCCTGGTGTGTCATTATTACAGCACCATGATGCTGATGCAGTACAGAGTCCCTGAGGTTTGCGGGTACGACCAATTGGTCTTCGCTTTCTGCCTCAGTTTCCCTATACAATACACCATTTTCTTCGTAGAACCCAGTGTGATACTTCGTGGTGCTATTTGCACCTAATCTATCCCAGATTGGCTTTAAGCTTTCGTCTGCTTTTTGCAGTTTGCTCATCAAGTCATCTGGGATCAGGCCAATAGATATCTCTTCTCCTCCTGATGTTCCTGGTTTATCAAACTCCTCTTCTTTTCTAGGGTGTAACTACTGCACATTGTCTTGTTCCTTAGGTATCGCAGATCTATCAGTTTCCTGATTTTCTTTCTGCACCTTTTCAGAAACACGAGCTTTGCTTCGGGTTACTACCGCTTCTACTCCCTTAGGATGCTCTCTTTCGTCCTCAGGACTATTTCGAGCACCCTCTTCTTCCTTTTTATCCTTGTGGGATTTATTCTTTTCGGGGATGTTGTTCCTCTTGGCCTCCAAGGAAATTTGTTGTTGTTCTTGTTGTTCTTTTATTATTCCTTTGACATCGGAGGAAACAACATCCGACTTGAACATACTTTCCCACTTCGGTGGTGATTTCACCACATCCTCTGGCTCATCCTTTCTAGAGAGAAAGTCAGCCATAGCATTTTGTCTACCTGGCACGTATTCTAACTTGTGGTTGTATTGATTTATGATCGCATACCACCGTTTCAATTTGTCATTTGTTGTAGTGTTGACTTTCATTGATAACAGTGGTCTGTGATCTGTCTTAATCAATACTTTCTGCCCCAATAAATAGTGCCGATAGATTTTGAGGCCGTAGATAATCGCGAGGCACTCCCTTTCGGTTGCGCACCACTTTTTCTCGTCCTCTTTTAGCACACGGCTATTGTATGCTATGACCCACTTATCGTCTCCAGACTCTTGATACAGAACAGCCCCTAGTGCTGTTCCACTGGCATCGGTTTGTAGAATGAATTGGGCTGAGCCATCCATTACTGGGTACCTAAGAAATGGAACCGATACCAGTGCTTCTTTCAAAGCATTAAATGCTTTGTAGTGATCCTCTGTGACGAGCCATTTATTCCTTTTCTTGGCCGTCAGCTTATACAAAGGTTCTGCGTGCTTTGCCAGATGTGGTATAAATTTTTTACACCACTGGAGCATTCCGAGAAACCTTTGCATACGCTTGACCGAGTCCGGGAATTCAAACTCCTTAATAGCTTGCACTTTTTTCGGATCGGGCGAAATTCCATTAGAATCCAAAATGTGACCAAGAAAATGAACCTTCTTTGGTAGGAATTCGCATTTTTCCGGTTTAAGTGTAAGCTGGGCTCGTCTCAGAGCATCTAGGACCAATTTCAAATTTTCTATGTGTTCCTCGAACGTATTCGAGAACACTATGATATCGTCTATGTAAACTAGACATATCTTCCACACATGAGGATGAAGGATTCTCTCCATCATCCTCTGGAACTCGGCTGGTGCATTTTTCAGTCCAAAGGGCATTACTTTGAACTGAAATAACCCTTCTTGACACAGGAAAGCAGTCTTTTCTTTACTGCCTTCTTCCATTGGCACTTGCCAATAACCAGACTTAAGGTCAAGAGTCGTATAAAATTTTGCTCTCCCGAGGCAGTCCAGATAATCATCCATTCTTGGTATTGGATATCGATCATCCTTCGTAACCTCGTTCAAGCCTCTGAAATCAACAACCGGCCTGAGCGACCCATCTTTCTTCCCTACTAGGAATAATGGAGCCGCCCAGGGCGATCTTGATGGCTCTATGACTCCTTTGTCTAGCATTTCCTGCACATGTTGTCTGATATATGGTCGACGTTCAATGGCAGCTCTGTAGTAATGTTTCGCCACAGGGCTAGCATCACCTGTATTAATTTTACAAGTAAGATGGGGAGTAGTTGTCAGAGGATCATGAGGTAGGCTAAATACATCCCGGTATTTCACGAGTTGCCGTATCGCCATCTCTTTCTGCTCCTCTGACACTGTAGCTTTAGAGGTCATTTTGTACAATGCTTCCAGAAACACAACTCCATCGAATTTTGATTCCTTGGCATCGAAAATGCCCTCTAGGCTACTTTCTCCACTATTTCCTGCCTGTAAAATTGATACACTTGATTCTCCCCGAAATACGGAGTTACAGTAACCAAGAACTTGATTAGGTTCTATCAGGCAACCGGAACCCGTATTATTGGAGATCATCAATACAAAGTCGTCCTTTGAACCATCAACTATAGTATCATCTACTCTGAATCTCGTTTCTGAATCATCTCCTTCGACGATGATTCCATTTATTCTATTTGCCGAGGATTTATTCCACAGTTTAGCTTTCACTAGTTGATCTGTTCCATGTGGAATGTAAATTCTATTACAAGCCACTACTGGAACTAGATCTTCCAGCTGCTCAATTGTCGAATATTGATCTTCTTCAATAGAATTTTCTTGTACTGATTCTGCTATCATCGCATTATGCATCCCAACTATTGGAATTGCTTTCTTATCAGATGTTAACAAATCAATACTTTTCTTTACACCCATCATAGTCATTGAACCTTTTCCAAAATCTATTACCGTATTGACTTCCGGATGCGCCAGGAAGTCTGTTCCCAATATCAAATCTTCTGCGGACCCTGGTATTATGATAGCTTTAACTGGAAAACGGCCATAATCACATTGCATTTGAAATTGAACGTAACCATGTGCACTAACTACTTTACCATTGGCGACAGTGACTTTTAGGATCTTAGGGTACGCTGTATACTCCAGTCCAAGTGATTTTTTCAAGAAATCACCCGACATCACCGAACACTGAGCTCCCGTGTCAATCAGTGCCTTTGCAGTAGTAGCACACACAGTTACTTTAATGTGAAATGGCTGTGTTCTAGGGTACTTTGCTAACATATCCAGTTCCTCTGCAGTCGCCTTTCTACCATACTCGGCACTGCATTCTATTTCTGGCACATTTTCTTCTTTCTCCATGGCACAATTATGTAGACCACACAACTTCATCTCCATCATTGGTTCTTGCTGTACACTATTGATACCACTACTTGGCGGTTGGTCTGTCTGCCCGGAGGCTTGCGACGGACTAACTACCTTTTGCGGAACCAACAGGGTATTTGAACTCTGATTTGCGATTACTGGTTGTTGGTCCAATAGATTTGGTCCTGGTAACATCAGCTGGGTGGTCGCCTGTAACAACCTCATCTGCTCCCTGAGCTTCTTCAACTTTACGTATTCCTGGAACTCGGCATATTCTTGCAAATTTTCCGCCTCGTCGTCAGGAAACGAAACTTGATAAGCTCCCCTTTCACCTTCGTTACCAAAACCTCCTCTACTTCCTCCGTAATTTCCTCTGAAATTACCTCTGAAATTTCCTCTACCTCGGAAATTTCCAAAACTTCCTCTAGGACTTCCTCTTCCAAAGCCTCTTCCACTATTTCCACCCCTTCCACGATTTTGCAGACCTTTATAAAAATTCAAGGTTCTACAATCAATCGTGTTGTGAGTGTTATTTTCGTGGTAAGTACACCATTTTCGCTGCTGAACCTCTTGTTGACTTTTCGCTTTCGCTTTATCAACTTTCTGAGTTAAAGCAGTTATGGCTTCCTCTTGAGCTTTGGTCGAGTTCCTAATCTCTTCATAACATTGTGCCATTTTGATAAACTCCTTAGATAAAGCCACCATGAGGGAGTCCTTTTTTGGCTCCTCAACAGGCTGTTGCCGAGGCATTATGGCCTGTTGCGGAGGTACTTCAAGTACTTCATCATCTGCTATATCTACTAATTGATTTTGCGAAGATTGCATTGGAGTTTGCCTTTCTGTGTTTGGTCTTCTAAAGTCCCTATTGCGTTTTTGGGCGCTTTCATAAGGTCTTTGGATTACATTCACATCGGCTTGCTGCTCCTCAGCAATTTCCGTTTGTGCCGTATTTATCATCATGGGCTGCTCTCTTGGCCCAAATGTTCTAATCGCATTCCGGTACTTTAACTCTATCTCATAGACTGCCTGCGAAAGATCATACCAATTTTTGAATTTTGCTATGTCTTTCTGCAGTTCTAATTGATAAGTCAAAGAACTCCTATAGAAAAAGGTTTCAATGATTATTTTATTTTTAAACTCTTTTGTTTCACTCTGATAAACGAGATTCACATGTGCTCGAACCCTTTTTAAAAATTTGGTTGCTGCCTCATCGGGTTCCTGCTTAATATCTAATAAATCCCGTTTGAGCATGTCCAGGTTACAATCTGGAGCACAGTAATTCAAAATCTTGTCTCGGGCCTCCCTATATGTTGTTGACTCTTCGGCCAATTCTTTCGGCAAGTCCCTTGACAAACGGGTTAATGCTTCTAGTTTCACCTCATTGATAGTATTCTTACGAAACTCACCTTCTAGCTCCACTAGAAAAGCGAGAACCTGTTTACTTGGCATATCAGATTGCAGTAATTTCGGTTTGATCGCCCTTTCAATGTCATAGACAGTTGGGCCTACTTGAGCCGGATTGACCCATAAAGCTGGATCAATCGGAACCATTGTAGGCATGACCTGCTGCCTGACACTTGGGGTCTCTCCCCTAATACAACTGCTCTGTTGTGAGATAGTTGGATTTATCAGACTTGGGTTTTTTAGGCCTTCGTCAAAACCACAACTACTCACTCTCTGCTCCACTTTTGAGGTAGTGGGCAAATGAGACATATACTGCTCTTTAGGACCGAGACTTGACTTTTGGTCTTTCCGTCTACAGTCTTGCTGAAGAGTGATGCCATCATTTTGCCACGCTAACTCTTCCTGGCCCTGCTCAAACTTCAATGCACCACCTTGTTCCAAACAGCCAGCATTGCTTTGCCTCGGTTCATTTGCCTTAGTGGCTTTCTGTGAACCTGTATTAGCAATGTTGGCGAATATGCTATCATAAACATCTAACCTGTTCATGATCTGGTCCAATTTGTCTTCTAATGAGCTCTTTCGAGGATTTTCTCGATGTTCCTCCCGCTCGTTATCCCAATATAATCGATGGTAAGTATCGAATAATTGGGCGGGTTTATTAATTGGCCGGCGCTGCTGTTGATCCAAAACCGGAATGTTCATCTTCGGTAATGGACGCGCCGGTCCCATAATAGGCGGATGTAAATATTCGCCTCTCTTGGGGAGGTTTGTCGACGACGGAATTTTAAAAATTTGATCTTTGTTGGCCGATAATATCGCGTCGTCGTCCTCCCTCTCGACAGCTGTCGAGGTCCTAGGTCGATTGCCTTCATTTTCCACCGATAAAGGCCGGTGATCTGAGCAATTGTCCTCTTCAGCTGAAGTTTCAGCTGAAGTCAGGACAATTAACTTTTCTGCATCACGGGCCTTTTTTCCCGGTGGTGTTCGGGGCAAACCGGAGCTCTTGAGGCCACCTAGGTTGTCTTTATTCATTTTGTAACCTCCCAGTTCTCTATAAAAACCAATAGGTTTTTTGACTCCTCGAGTTTGCCTCTGATTTTCCGTTACTTTGAGAGTCAGAAGCCACCACTTGTTGAAATGAGACTTGGAGTTGATTGAGAAATATAAAGAAAGATTTGATACCAAAAATAGACCTAATCAGTCACTAGCTAATTCACCTAATCAGGCCGAAACCTTAGGTAGAATCAGATTGCAACAGTTCGGTCAGTCTCTAAATCAACAAAGATCTCCTGCTTTCGTCCCGAAGAACTGCAGAAGAAATGATAACACCCTGAGCTCAAGTAACTTCAAACCAGGGGCAAAATCAGAAGTCGGGCAGAGAACTGAGTTGTAAATGTAGACTTGCACGCTGGGTGGCTCTCCAGAGATCCGGGGTCTAACCTGCGTTCCCTCCGCTGCGAGTAATTCCAAGGCTGTCGGCCGGGGGTCGTTGTATTCCTGGCGGAAATGCTCCACCACAATAATATAACAAAATAATATAAATTAATGCCCAATCGGGCCGCCGATTTTCTTCTTTCAATAAAAAACAAAACAAATAATCAATGAATGACCAAAAACATAGACGACCGGCATATTTATGCACGGTGTCTATGCAAATCGGCGTCGACGCAAAACGCGTCGACTTTGGCTATTTCTTCACAACTTGGAGATAGACTATGTCCATCCCTGACATATCTACTGAGCTGCGACAACGGCCTCCAGCAGATCCGGCCTACTTTGCGACCTCTGGAATCCTGGAATCCGGGTCCGAGGTACTCTCAAAAATGGCCGGCCTGAAGTTTTGAATTTTATTATTTGGCACTTATTTTGAACTAAGAAAGCTCGTGATACATACCTGAACAAACTCTGTCGGTGTATCTGGTACCAGTCATCCCAGAAAATTGGTTTGTTCTAAATTTTTTTTCGCCGTAGCAAGGTCAAATCAGGGTATAAAATCGGATGTTAGTACATTTATCTAGTAGATAATAGACAAGATGCAATCAAGGTTGATTTTGAAACTTATTTCAGAGTCTACATACTTCTAGAATGTACTAGAAAAAATAAATTGTTGAAAATAATACTCATTATTCAGTCGAATTAGTCCTGACAAGAACTTTTATCTGGCGCTGCAAACTAGGTTATCTGGTACCAAAGTTTCCACATCTGGTGTAGAATTGCATCCAGTAGAACTCATTTTCCAGGTATTCCCGGTCGAGTACATATTGCTATATATTGGAACGCTCTTTATCCCAAAAGGCAGCAAAGTGTGTATAATTTGTTTAAAAGTTTACAAAATTTTGAAAATTAAATACATGGTATTTTTGTGTAAGCGAATCCCAAGTGGGCGATTCCCAGGTGAGCGATTCACAAGTGATCGATTCTCAAGTGAGCGATTTCCAAATGAGCGATTCCCAAGTGAGCGAATTCCCAAATGAGCGAATTCTCAATCGAGTGATTCTCATGTGAGCGAATTTCTCAGTGAGCGAATTCTCAATTGAGCGATTCCCATGTGAACGATTCCCAATTGAGTGAATTCCCGAATGAGCGAATTCCGAATTTAGCGGTTTCCATGTGAGCGATTCCCAATCGAGCGAATTCCCAATAGAGTGAATTCCCACATGAGCGAATTTCCAATTGAGCGATTCCAGACGACCAATCGAGAATGTAATAACTTTCTTTAAATTTTCTTTCTTTAGCTTATATTTTTCTTTGTTCGCATTTTTTCTTTCGTTTTCTGTGTATTGTTCATGTTTTCGTTTATGTATGTTTCTACGTTTTCATCTTTTGTATGTGCTTTCTTTCATTTTTTCCTTCTTGTCATCTAATTTATTGTTTTTGCTCATGATACAATACATTACAAGTTGTCTTTTTAAATAACCGAAATGTTCCATTTATAGTTCTTGGGCAGTCCAGCATGCTTGAGTCTTCCATCGTTGTAAGTGTGAAAGTCTTCGTAAAAATGTAAACAAGAGAATGCAGGAAGAAAGGAAACATCAAAAGAAAAGAAACTTTAAAAAATGGAGACATAAAGAATATGTGAAAATAGGTGGAAAAGCATTAGAAAAAGAAAATGAGTGAGGCACACGGCTTGATAAATAAAAATGAGTGAATCATACCGCTCGATACAAATGATCACTAAACTTAAAAAAGCAAATTTCTAAGGTCGCTATGCAATGTTTTTCGAGTCCTGTCAACTCATCTGCCAGCGAGAAAAAAAAAGAAAAAAAAGCGGCCCGCAATTGCGGGTCGGTTGCGGCTCTCACAATGGCATACTTTTGTGCGGTTCCGCAAAAATGAGGAACCGGAAAACCGCAATTGTAAGCATAGTTAACCGCAATTTCGAACCGGAAATTACTTAAGAGATGCAAGGTTGTAGGTTTCCGAATCCACAAGCGTCAAAATGCTTGGGTATGTCCTAATTGCATGGAAAAGCATCCGTAAGCACATTATAAACGTTTTTAAAAATGGGGAAAATTTTTGGAAAATGAGGAAAACAATTTTGGGTCCGGTTCTCACGTGGAAAAAATCAACCGCTCTAAAAACATCATGTTTTGAAAGCTTAAAAACACTAAAATAAACCGTCTACGAGCATTTTTAAGCGAAAAAAGACTTTGAGAAAATTGGGGAAAAAATTTTTACCCCTATCGCCATTTGACGAAAAAGTCGGCGGGAAAAACAGTGATTATAATCTTACTTCCTATGTTCACCAAAATACAACTTTCCAATTTTCGATTCCCCAAAATTTTTTCGACAATGAGAACCTTGCATAAATTTTTTACCTCATTCCAAATTTTCTTTCCTCAGAGGACTCCCTTGCAGAAAAAAAACGGTGGACAGAGCAAATTCTGGAAAAAATTGAGTTTTCTAGTTGAAAAAGATCAGGTATTCAGTGTTATTCAGCGCAAAACGGCATATACTGTATCAAGTGCGGCTACCAGAACCGCAAAAAGTACTCCACTCGAGAACTCTTTGCGGGTCCATAAACCGCACTAAACCGCAATGCGGTTGCGGGTTGCCAACCGCAAATTTTTTTTCCGATTGCGGGTGACCTGCGGGCCGCAATTTTTGAAAACCGCAAAAAAGTGTGCGGTCCGCACACTTTTTCGCCCGTTGCGGCTAAGTATGCCTACGGCTTTAGAAATGCTGCAAATGGAGATCACTTGAGGATAAAATCGATAAATATTTCCTAACTTATATTTTTGAAGTACAATTTGCGTGCAATTTGGCATTGTTCCATGGCCTTGTCATGTTCTTCACTGAACTCGCCTCTAGACATTGGGCTGTAATCAATAAAAGTGAAAATAGTGACGATGAAGTCAGTTCTTGTGGAAATGCAGTTGAGAAAATAGAATTTTAATGAAGCTCAAGTAGCATTATATTTCATTACACCTCCGGCCTCGTCTGGCGTCCGGCTGGGAATAAAATTTCCGCCGGCTTCGGTGAAATTGAGCCTCTTGTCGATCACTATCCATACTTCCTGTGATCTCAAAAAATGGTTCTCCTAGAGAAGAGAGAAAAAAATATAAAATTGGTGCATGCGAAACACAAGAGCCAGAATATTCTACCGATTATCAAGCTTATGCTTTACATGTCTCCTTACCGAGAATAGTTTTTCTTCCAGATTCGCGGCATTGTACAAAGGCCTTGTGCCCAAAATTCTACGCTTAGGACCAGGTGGAGCCATATTAATTGTCGTATATGAAGCCGTTTACGAATATTTGAAAAATTTGTAGATCGTTTGTTGTATTTTTTGTATCGAAATTAGTCAACTGTTTTAGTAATGGAATCCGCAAAATTAACGCCAAAGTGACATCCAAGTTTTAAAAGTCACAGGTAAAAATGTTAATCTTATAAACAAACAACAAATTGAATCATTCGAGTCAATATCTTCAGAATTTTATAATCAGTTATGTATCAAAATTATTCTATTTCGTTCTTTGAACTATCTTTTATCATGAGTGATTTTTTCATTATATTTTTTAACGCACAACTGGCAGTCACTAATCACTTATTCGACATAGAAGGCTTGAAACTAGGCGGCAGCACAGTATACTGATTCGTCCGTGAAATGTTCGATTCGAAACGCTGCACATTTGCATCGGCATTATCACCGATGAGTGGCTGCTGGGACAGTTCAACATTTTCTCCTTGCACTTGGTCGTTGGCTGGTTTCTTTGTCGCCAAATACTCCACACAAAGCATGACAACCTATAATCGAAAAAATATATCCTGGTGGTTCTCGCATTTTTGTGATTTCGACGCTAAGTGAGTATTCCTTTTTTACTGTGATGATTTGATCCCAAATGCAGACAGTGTGGTCATTTACGCACTGAGGAAAAGTCAGTGAGAAACTATTCATTAGTTAATAATGAACTCTGGTTGCACGAAAGTAGTTATACGGGCCCGTACAGCGGGTACACAAAACATACCCCTGTACAAAACATATACATCAAAGTTTACCACCTTAAATGTGAGGGGTGAAACATGGGGTGTAGAAAGTATGGTCGAGGATGTAATGCGATCCGAAGTACGTTGAGCCTGCCAGGCGATAGCTTCAATGTGTGAAATTCGACTCCCAAGTAGAAAGTACACCCGATGCTTTAAGGGGTAAAATTTGACTTCCATGTAGAAAGTACACCCAACCTTCAACGTGTAACATCCGACTCATTGAATTTTACACGTTGAAGCTTCGGGCGTACTTTCTACATGGATGTTGAAATTTACACATTGAAGCTTCGGTCATACTTTGTCCACCCACCATATCACCCCACACGCTTAATGAAATTGGCTCATATTACATCATCCACCATACTTTCTGCACCCCCTGTATCGCCCCATATGTTATATGAATTTGGGTCGTCGGCTATACTTTTTACACCCCCTGTATCACCCCACACAGTTATGGCGGTAAACCTTGATGTATATGTTTTGTACGGGGTATCTTTTGTGTACACCCAGTACGGGGCCCGTATAACTACTCACGAACGACTTCGAATTTGAACGCATGTCACAAGTCTTGTGCGCATAGTCTGTTTTTTATATAAAGCTACTAAAATGAAAAATGACACAAATATTAGATAACTTGAAAATCCTGTACATGATGCTTTTAGTGTACATTTTTCCACTCAAACAATTTATAAGCGTCAGTTGAGTGTAATCACGAAATTTTAGTTTCATATGACGTACGGCTTGGCAGAAAATGCTGAAAACATGAAATATTACTTGCTTTCCGGATTCATTATTTGGAAGCGTTTTATGAAGAACAGACTATAGATGGCAAAGGAGCTCTTTTTAAAACTAAGACAAAGAGGATGACATAAAGGTACTCACGATTTATTTTCTATATTCTCTTTAACCTTGCCATGCATTCTATGAAAACCTGCCAAGTGTAGCAGTTCCAACCTGTTGAGTATTGCTGTACTTGATATTCATCCAACTAATCATTTCAATTTGTTCTAGCATGTAAGATCATATGCCTGTAGGAGCCCAAGTCTAATCCCGAGCCTAAATCTGATGAGGGAACATTTTCTGGTGGAAATTCTGGAATCGCTCATAGTCATAGTGCATTCGACAGCCCCATACTAGCTGAGCAATGCTACACTCGTCGTTCTTCTCAGTGTAGCTCCTTTACACTAAAAATTGCAGGAATTTATTCAATACTGACATTTTTGAATATAAAGGACAAGACATGCGAATGCATTGTCTCTCGAGGAGTGCAATACTGTTCACGTACCGTCAAGTGGGGTAACTTGAGACTGCGGGGTAACTTGAGACACTGGGAGGGAAAAGTGTTTTTTCAGCAATTTTTTTGTCACACATTAATGTTTTTCCTTATTAAACGGTTTGATTTTGTGTATTTTTTTATGCTTTATCAATATACATTATGCATGTTCAATGGAATAGAATGTAGCTTCATATTTTTTAGCTTAAAGTTTCAGTTTCAGCTTCATGACTTTTTCAAAGGTGCTAAACTTTGATATTTTTCAGATAATAGTTTTAAAACTTATTTTTTGAAGTTGCTGTATGAGTACGCATACATCATCACACCAACGAAAAAGTAAGTACGATTTTATATAAGTTTACTGGGTTTAAGCTGGCTCGTATGTCTCAAGTTACCCCTTGATATATTGGAAAAATGGGGTAATTTGAGACACTCGGGGGTAACTTGAGACTTGTGATAAATAACGTTGTAAACCAGTTTTTATTAACAGATGCGTAATTATAAACGCAAAGTGGGCGCCCAATCGACCCCGGGCATGTTGTCAGGAAAAGGTGTGTTGACTCCTAAATGAAAACACGTAATAATTAAAAATAAAATGATCAAATAATGTAAATAATTAACACTTACCTAATCAATTGAAACTAGATAATTATAAGGAATAATTAAAAATAATTAACGGATAGCCCCACTCCGCTACCAGTGTCTTATAAGGAATAATTAAAAATAATTATGCTCTGTTGACAAAAAATCAACCGATTTTTTGTCAACAGAGCATAATTTTTCGCTGTCATGTTAATCTTGCCTTCGTTAGATTCGTGCATTATCTATTTCAGTGCCATTCATTTATCTCATCGTTAATAATCTCGTTGAATTCCAGTGATTCCGGTGCTATAAGTTCGTAATTTTCGTTATTTTCGTTTCATTTTTGCTCAAAAATTTGTTTTAAATGTTGTTTATGATCTAAAAATGTTACCTAGATAAGTAATTTTACGTTCTTGTTTTTTTAAAACACCGTTTGTGTCTCATGTAACCCCATACGACGGGTTATTTGTGATTGAATATGATCTTCAATGCATTTTTTCCGAAAATCTCAAGTTACCCCATCACGGGGGTAACTTGAGACACCCTCGATATTTTAAAAAAAATGGAAAACGGTTGACTTTTCCGAGTCACCGTTTCCCATACTTGTAGCCACACCATTTATGCTTGCGATAATCAAATTTGAGGTTTCTAGGTCAAACGAGTCAAAAATGGCACGCATTTTAGTGGCGACAAATCGTCAAAACTGTCTCAAGTTACCCCACTTTAATTGACTTTTCTCCAATAAAATACATGAGTTCGAATTTCAGCAAAATTTGAATACTTCCAAATTAGTAAGTCCGTTTATGCGCATACGAAATAATTTTTAGGTCTGGGTGTGTTTTGTCAAACGCAATTTTCTGTATGTTTGTATCAGCTGCAGTTGCTGAGATTACGTATAGGCGTACTTTACAATACTTTTATGCATATTTTATTGCAAATAGAGCCCAGTGGAAAGTACTACCAGTGTGTCAATTAGGTGAACAGTATTGCACTCCTCGAGAGACAATGCATTCGCATGTCTTGTCCTCTATATTCGAAAATGTCAGTATTGAGTAAATTCCTGCAATTTTTAGTGTAAAGGAGCTACACTGAGAAGAACGACGAGTGTAGCATTGCTCAAGCTGGGTATATACTTGCCCGTACGCACGTGCGGAGCAGTTTTGCAACCTGCCAATGTGCGGCCAAAATGCGGGTTGTCAAAATATACTTCAGCCAAAAAAGCGCATGCGGCCTCATTGCGGGCCGCATTTGAATATACTTAACCGTATGCGTACGGGTGTGAGGGAGGGCTGGAAAATCAAGTACAATCGTGCGCCATGAGCAAAAAACGATAGTTTACAAGTATGATATGCTAATGGCCGCGCCTGATAGAAACTAGTTAAGATTATACCCATGACCAGCGTGAAGCGCTGGAAACGCATCTTTTCGGTTTTGAAGTCCCCCAAATTTTTTCCTCAATGAGAACCATACCCAAAATTTTTTTCCTCATTTCGAAATTTTTTTCCTCAAAACACCCCATTTGAGGGAAAAACGGTGCCCCTCTCCCGAACGTATGACATTGGGTTTTAAAATGTGCCAGGTACAGTAGCCATGTATTTTCCGTGCATAATATTTTTTGAATTTTCTACCGTGCATCCGAAAATGTTTTTTCCAACTTGGGAAACAGTCCAAAGTTTTCCCCCCGTTTTAGAAACAAGCTAAAAATATTTGCATGCGATCGCATCACGCCAACGGGGGGGGGGCTCGAAAATGAAGTTCAATCGTGCGCTATGGGCAAAAAACAATACTTTACTGTACTGCGGCGGTGGTTCCTGATCCGCATGAATTACAGATGTGCGAAAAAGTAGAAATGGTTTCTACTTGCCCGCACGCGCAAAATTATTGGGTCCCGCAAATTTTTCGCCCGGCACCCGCAATGCGGCGCACGATTGTGCGTTCAATTTCCGGGCCGCAAGTTGCAGGGCCCGCTCAAAAATCGGCGGCGCACGTGCGTACGAGTAAGTATATACCCGGCTTCAGCTAATATGGGGCTGTCGAATGCACTATGACTATGAGCGATTCCAGAATTTCCACCAGAAAATGTTCCCTCATCAGATTTAGGCTCGGGATTAGACTTGGGCTCCTACAGGCATATGATCTTACATGCTAGAACAAATTGAAATGATTAGTTGGATGAATATCAAGTACAGCAATACTCATCAGGTTGGAACTGCTACACTTGGCAGGTTTTCATAGAATGCATGGCAAGGTTAAAGAGAATATAGAAAATAAATCGCTGCATCTTCTGAGGTTATATTTGCTCCCGCTGTTGCATATAAACTATGTTGAAGGTTGAGAATTGTTAAAGACATCTCATATTTCAACAAACTGCTTTTATTAATGTTGCGAGTTTGAAGTAAAAAGAATTTTTCTGTTATGAAACCATCATTTTATAGACTAATTCGGGATAGGGCCAAGCCACTGCGTTTGTTCGTCATGAGTAAAGTATCTGAACTCATTTGTCACTTAGCATTGAGCAACGATGATGCCACAATAAAAGACATACGTGAAATCATTTGCAAATCCTATCCTGCATTGTAGATGTAATGAAATGAAGTTATTTGGTGCCCTCTAGTCTCTAGACAACATAATAATCAAAACAAGTTTCTGCAGTTTTCCATAACATTCTTACAGCCTTGTAGATCAGTCAATAATAATCATATAAAAATAAAATAAACATATTTTGAAAAAGCTTCAAAAGCTATGAGGGACATGTTTAGAAAGTACTAACTTGTAGCCATTTGTCATGTGACTGAGTCTCTGGAAAGGTGATCTGATATTTTCAACTTTGGAGACAAATATCTCTTGATCTGTTTGAGATATCTCATAACCATGATCAGATTTGGATCTCAATTTTTGGAATCAGCCTGAAAAGTTGCACAACATATCTAAAATTCACAAATAAATACAAAGAATTCACCATACAGCAGCAATTTTCTAAAGCTCAGCTTGAGGCTGGTTCGTGACAAAATCTGCACTAGTGAATCTACTTGTCCTTGATAAGTATTTATGTATGACACTGTTAAAATGTTAATGAAACAGTTGTCATCCCTTGATCCTTCGACCTAAAAGCTAAAACCAGGAATATTCTTTTGTTCTTCGCCGAAAATGGTCATGTTTCCTATCCGTTCATCATTCATGAGTACTGGAAAAACATGGAACCTTTTAGCAACTACTCCAACAAGTTTACTCAGAAAGGCTGATTGTGGAAAATTCAAGAAAACATACAGTTCAAAAGTTATTGATGAAGATATTCCGCTAGTGTAATAACATGAAAGATGATGAATTTTCCATTGGTCTTCATTACTATTTCATTTGTCCCAGCATGTGTGAATTTGAAACTTTAAAGACATCTATCCAACTGCTATGCAACAGAAGGTTCGGGTGATTTCTGTTACATGTAACTATTCGCACTAAAATTTCGCATAATCGAGCTCTATTTTTGTACTATACATATTTACATAATATTTCCACTTTGTGATTTGATTGAGCAGACTGAATCATCAGTAATATCGAATAAAATTGTAAGCTTGTCAAGTTGGCTGTCATTTTCGAATTGGAAAACTATAGAATCTGGTATCTGCCTAGAATTAATAGAATTGATTTCTGCTGGATTTAAATCAGAATTCTGTCAAACTTCAAACTCGCATAACATCATCAAAATTGAAAATAACACATATAAATCATGTTTCTGAATAGACCTCAAGGAGATCTATCGATATTTGATGAGGTCAAACACTTATCTGGGTAAGTTCAAACCCTTAAACCTCCCGCGATTTCGAATTTCTCTCTGAATATTATAGTCACTTACGCCAAAAGCCGCACAATCAAAAACCATGGCGAAAATATGAACGAACAAAAAAATGGCCAATCTGGGCGACGTCACTTCCCGTAAAAATACTTTGAATGACGAATATTTTCTGATCAAAGCGTCGCTATAATTAGGCGTATTGGAAAACATGGCTCTCATGAATTCCATGGACGGACCTTCAACGGCCATGGCCCCAATGGTCAAGCAAGCCATAATGGTGAAGTAGAAAATGGAAAAAATTACCATGTAGAACAATGGTAGTATCCAGTTTGGGTTTTCATTAGCGAATGCGGCGCAAAGTCCGACGATGGATACCAATGACCAAATTAAGAAGATGAATGATATGAAGGTCATAATTGTTAGGAAACCACCGACTTGCCTGAAAAAAAGATAAATCCACACATTAATTATTGATCGCTCTTCGATCATAGGGGGTGTCAATTGTCAATTTTTGTCAATTTCTAAGTTCCGGCGCGAGTTTGTGAGTAGTAAGGCCGGACCGTATAGGTCGTACGCTTAAGGATACTCCTATCTTTTGTGTACGACCTATAATTTGTCACTTTTTTCCGATTTATAGGTCGTACAGTAAACATACACGTTTTGCTTTTGTCGGATTTACAGGTCGTACAGTAAACATATACGGTTAATTTCTTCGTCGATTTATAGGTCGTACAGTAAACATATAGGTCGATTTATAGGTCGCACGGTTAAAAATGCATGTTCTAGAGTTACCGTAATTGTAGAATTACGGTAATTTTTTCGATTATGGTAATAAATGTGTTACTGTGCGTGGAAAAGGAAAATCAATGATGAACGTAAAAAGGAAAACTAAAATGAACAAAAAATGGAAAAGAAATAAAAAGTGATTGTGTGTAAAAACGGCTTCCCCTCTGGGAAGAGGAAGCCCACAAAAATTTGCACCCCGGACCCCCTTTGTCAAAAGGGTGCCACCTGCAGGTGTAAATATATTTCGGAGGTCCCATTTTCTGAACGATCGTTCAAGTCAACAAATGTCAGAACGGTCAATCTGGTCAGTAATGGTCTGTTTAATGAGTAAAATCTCGAGAGAGTCATTACGCGATGAAACATTATCCTTACGGGTGCATGCGTAAAAATTTTGATGTTCTGCCAAAAATGACCAAGAAGGTCTTTTATAAAAATGACCAGAGCGAGCTGGCCGTAAAAAGCATGTAGACAAATAAGGTCTTTTATAGAAAGATGACCAAACGAGCTGGTCGTAAAAAGCGTGTAGAAAATTTGGAGAGTTGACGTACGGTAAAGGATACAGATTTGGGAATTACCGTAATAGTAGAATTACGGTAAATTTTTCTATTATGGTAATGGAGGAATTAGGGTAATAAATGTGTTACTGTAGTTGAAAAAGGAAAACATAAAATGAACAAAAAATGGAAAAGAAATAAAAAGCGATTGTGTGTAAAAATGGCTTCCCCCGTGGGCAGGAGAAGCCTTTCAAAAATTTGCGCCCCTGGACCCCCTTTGACAAAAGGGCGCCACCTGCAGGCGTAAATATGCTCGGAGGCCCCATTCCTGAACGATCGTTCAAGTCAATCTCAAACGGTCAAATTGGTCAGTAATGGTCTGTTTAATGAGTAAATTCTCGGGAGAGTCATTACGAGATGAAACATTATCCTTACGGGTGCATGCGTATAAATTTTGATGTTCTGCCAAAAATGACCAAGAAGGTCTATTATAAAAAATGATCAAAAATAGTCGTAAAAGACATGTAGAAAAAAGAAAAAATCTTTGCATATCAAAAAGAAAAATTTTTAATTCGATGCAACATTCTACTTTATTGTAAAATTATTTAGTCCAACCATAAGGAAATGTACAAAAATTACGTTTCAAAATACGTTTATCATATACTATACGAAATTTTTTCAAAGTTTTACGAGTAACAACTTTACGATCTTGCTGACGCTCTATACGGAGACTATGTACATCTACTTCTTCTTTTCCATTGTTTTTTACAAAAGCAAAAACCATTCGACGAAGCGAATAAAAATTAACTTTTTTCATAGTATCTGATGACAAAGTGATACCGCGGACTTTGATTACGTGACGGTATTGGTCTGTAGAGGGACTGTACAACCTGTAGGCGTAATTTTTAGGACCTCCACTAACAAATTCGGTAATGTAAGATCCAGAACCATATTCACGTAACTCGTCAGTCATTTCACCAAGACACCAACCAGTGGGTACTTGATATTGTTGTTTGTCAACTGTTGACAGGTAAATAATACTATCCGTGTCAAAATACAATACTCGACTTTTTAATCGCTCAATGTAAGAATATAACTTTAATCGAGCTTGAGCCGTCGTATAAGCTGCAATAACAGCGTTAGTATTTCCCATGACTTCGGCAAAATCATCATGTTGACAATATGTTGTTGACACCAATTGTTCATTGATTAGTCTAACATTCTTAATAATGTTGGCGACATTCATCACAAGTTCAAAATATTCTTTGGGTGCATTGTGGATAACAGTCTTATCCATATTGTTTCGTTGACCAAACTAAAAAAACATAAAATTAATTAAATGAATTACAAAAAACTATGTATAGTTACTTTTCCCCAGAAAGAATTTAGCATTAATTTAGCCAAAGCCCTCTTTCCAGGATTTTTTAAAATTTTTGAAGAATCCAATGAAATATTCTCACGATTGTAGACCTCCATCTCGTATTCACGTTTTTGCTCATCTGTTTGAGCTTTAGCAGGATAGCCTTCACTCTCCTATAAAAATTACAATCAAATTCTGTCACATTTACATAATATAAAATTTACTAGTTTCATTTTCATAAAGGTATTGACATATTGAGTAAATAAACCACCAGTGGGGTTTTTGGTTGGATGATATTGCTCAATATTATCATAATGCCAAACCTCGAAAATCTTGAGGATCTGAAACAAAAATAATATACATAGAAAAAGAACCATTACCGTAACAATATACCTTATATCCCTTCTCTAAGGCTTTATATAATTCTATCGTAACCCATGTACCGTCTAATGCTCTGTCTTGGTCGTTATGCACGCATGCGGTCTTTTGTGAATCATGCGTGCAAGTTTTGCATAAAGGAAACAATAATTTACCACCATGTCGATACGGTAAAACAGGATGTAAGAGTTTGGGAGGTGGTAAAACCTTACACTTGATTAACCCCTCATAAGGTTGTGACGTTGAACTGACCTCTTCAAAATCTTCAGTAAAGATTTTTGGATGACCTGTAGGGTATTTCCCGTATTTGTTGACAAACGGGTATAAACTGCATACATCTACATAATTGATCTTTTCTGCAGGTGTACCATCTTCATTGTACTTAATTTTATGATACAGTTTTACAGCATTAGTGCGACCGCCAAAGAAAGCTAAAACAAGAAAACTTTTGACAAAATAAAAAAGAACAATTCAAGATTTTACCTTCTCGAGGATTTATAGGTTCTGGTATTTTGACTGTATCAAAAAATGTTTTCATTTCGGGATCTGAGTGAAGTTGTTGTAAAAGCTCGCACTCCCACATTTCGACTACGCTATAACCGAGTGCTTGAAGTTCCATAACCCGGTTAAAAGTGCGCTCATATGCATCGACTGCTTTTGTATTATTATCGGCTGTTAATTGATATCTATTTTTCATACATTTAGGGCAACCATGCCAATAACAACCGTGAAATTCATAAATTGTCGTGTCTTAATGAGCAAACATATAGATATTAAAATTTCAAAAATTTGAACAAAACTACCTGATAAACCATCAACTCTGAATCTTCCAATTTGAACTTCGCCACCATTAAGTTTATGTCGAATATACAATTTTTCATTTTTATGGACTAACCACTTCAACCATTTTAAGGCTATAACAGATTGTCTTTCTTCTTTACCATAACCTTTGTATGGTATTACACCAATAGTATCTGGCTTCAAAAATAAACGTCGGAAAACTAAGTTGCAAGCACTAGCAATGGTTATTGAATTTTCAAAAGGATCGACATTTGTTTCTTCCATAAAAATATCGCGAAATTTCATACAACATTGTCGTAAAACTTGCACATCGCTACGACAGTAGTCAATTAACTCATTATCAAAATTAAATTGACAACCCTAAACAATGATGCATTTAAATGCAAAACTTTATACTTTTGCAAACTTACTGTTTCAAGCTTTCGATTATACCACTCCAGAAACGTGGCACGAGCCGCAGGTTTCATAGCATTGTAACCGTACATATTGGGTGATGGATATGAGCCAATATATCCGTAATTTTCTTTTCTATTAAAGAAATGAGGGAAATATCCTTTACATATTTCACTTATTCCAAATGTTTTCGGTAAAGCCGCCAAAGGCATCGGAAGAAAGTTCAGAGAATCAATAATTTTTATCGACCCTACTTTGATACACATCAACTCTAAACCTAAAAATAAATAAATAGATGAAAATGAAAAACTATAAACAATTTACTAATTCACCCTTATTAATGATATGTAGTTTATGATGTCCATTACGATACAAAAACTGCATTATAAATTGTCCATCGAATCCTCGAGAATTATGCGCTATTGCAGTAATGTTTTTCATACCTTTTGCAAAAAGGTATTCGCAGAAATCATTTAGACATGTAGATCCTTTGAAAATACGTTCGCGTTGACCGCATGTATTGCAGCAAAAATCTCCCTCGTTTTGACGACACTGATCGCATACAGTATGGACAACACATAAATTTGGTTCATGTTCGAACACATCCCCTAACTCGCTTTGTCGTAGAATTTTTTCCTGTGTAGTCTCAAAATCATAAAAAACAAATTTTTGATTAACAGGACATTTATCGGTAATTCCTGTTTCATTATCATCTAGACACTCATCCTCATCAACATTTGTTTCAAATATATCTTCTTCCTCTTCAATTTGTTCGTTACCAACAGGTTGCATAAAACATAAATGATCTAAAATAAAAATTTTCATATAAAATAAAATAAAATAAATAATTACACCATATCTAATACCTTTTTTAGGTACGCTTTTCTTGCATGTTTTGCATTCAAAATAACCGCAATTATGAGGATTAGAATGTGCTCGTCGAACCAGTGTATCACATTGTTCGCACACTTTGAAACGATCGCAAATAGATACCCCTGTTTTTTGACGTTTCGATTGACGTCTTTGAGTAAAAACAAGCTTGTGTCGAGCAAAACACTTATCGTTTTTGAAATATCGCAGACAATCTTTGCATTTTCGAGCATTAAATTGATTACAGGGAGGTGTATTGTAACACAGAGGACAAACGTTTCTGCATCTGTGTTCCATTTTGTTGTTGTAGGCCAGATCGCAATGAGGACAAAAATAGCCGCGGTCAAAAAATCCAGGCATCTTTGTAATGACGGAGTAATGATTATTATGGTGGTAAATATTCAAAACATGCGTTGCTTCAGGTCCTTAAAACTCTAAATACGTACACAATAACAGACAAATAAAAAACTCTAACCTCTAAATATTAAATCTTTAAAGCGTTCTTTGCTAAAAACTTTGATTTGATAATCGGGTAATAAAACAGTTTGCAATTGTTCCCACTGATGAAAACCGCAAGCTCCTTGATGATTAGCTAAGCCTGCTAAGGTCATCAGTTCTTTAGCAACCTTTGTTTGCAGCAGATGTGACTTGTCAGATTTTCGAATACTTTCCCATTTGTGCTCAGCATTCTTATCTTTTTTATGAATGTAAGCTCTAGCAACAACTAGAGCTCTAGCAAAACATAAATCATCCGTGTTGCTGATTTGAATAATACAGCGTTTATCTTTTAGAAAATCATTATGTTTTAAATATTGATGAGCATTGTGAATACCTTAAATAAATAAATAAATAAATAAAAATCTTACATAAGTAATTTTAATCAGCTTACCGCTACCCTCAGGTGGTGTTACAACAATGGTACGAATTGTAGACTGACGACTATCAATTTGTATTTGCTCATTTGATTGAAGAACAGCGTTAAGAGTGTTTACAATCAAGTCTCCAGTTAAAGCATGTTTCGGTCTAAAAGGTATCAAAACACGACCTTTTGTCAAATCTGGATGGTCAAAGGAAAACCCTATAAACGCATTATCAGCGACATTCTCAGAAATTCGCTCTACTATACGTTGAAACGTTGGCACTATTTGAGCATTTAAATCGTCCATATGTTCGGTATTACGAAAGTTCACAGAGTACTCGCGACCTTCGGTATTAAAACGCCTAATATTTACGGTACTGGGTTGACCTAGTTCGAAAAAATCATCCGCAACAAAAGATGCATTCGTTACACCTCCACTACCCTCAATACCACCACCACCACCAATTTGAGCTGTTTCGTAAATTTCTTCCTCATCAGAACTGTGAGGCGTATAACTTTTGTATTGATCATCTTCATCATCATAATCTAAAACAGTTCCTTCTTCTTCTTCTTCTTCCAAAATATTATTATTATCGAGTGTTTCTTCTTCTTCTTTCTCGGAGGTAATATTCTCTGAAGACTCATTCACTATTGTTTCATCGTCTTCATCAGAAGTAATATCTTCTAAAATTTCCATAGGCATGTCGTCTTCGTCCGAAGTAATATCCTCATAAATAGGTTTCATTATAAAAATTATCTAATCTAGAAAATATAAAATTATAAACTAGAAAAATAGAAAACAACCTATTCATCAAAAACTTATACAGTAATAATAGAAAATTTTTATAAATTAGCAAAAAACTATTAATTTTATGGTAGAGATTTAATTATTATTTATGGGGTTAATGTGGTACTTTTCTTTTTTATGATGGGAAAGCTTTAAAGACCTCTATAACTCATGAACACGTGCCCATATCATTTCTTTAGCTTATTTTATTAGCATATAACCAGTTAAAACCAGTTGAAAACCTGTTTTACTGTACAACCCTAGTATTTTTGTTTTGATTCTTGAAGCTATAAAATAACTGTAATAGCTGCTTATAACCCTGTTGCACCATCTTTTCTTTTTATGTGGAAAAGCTTTAAAGACCCTTATAACTCATGCGCACGTGGCTATATTGCTTCTATAGCTCTGACCTTGATAATTACTATAACACATAAAACACATATATTTTTCTAGCTTTGATCTCAAAGGTTACCATACAACATAAACACATTTTATTTTATTTTTGTAGATCATAGCTCCTCCTCTCATATACTCCTCAGAATAGTAGAATACTGTAGGATATATGTCTTGAATATTTATTATGCCTATAACTCCTCCTCTTACAGCTATAAGCTATATATCTTGGTTATTTTATTATAACTATAACCTCCTTTTACTCAAAAATTTTGAACACTTTATACATTTATCTGTTTTGTTGCTACAAAAACTACTCGCTTCTTCTTCTTCTCTCTCTCTCTTTAATATTTCTTCAAGAATTTTCAAAAATGGAACACCAGTTTATGTTAGACGAAAACATGGCATTATTTGTAGTGGTTGAAGGTAGATACGTGTCAATCTATTTTCGTAACGTCGACCCTAAAACAAAAGAGGCGTACGGTCGCGGATTCAAGCTCATTTTACCACAATACGGTATACTAGGTCGCAATGTCAATATTATTGAAAAGACATTTTCACATGGAGGTCGATGTGGCATCAACCTTGGTTATAAAATGCTGGTCGAGAGCGACGGGGTTACAGTACGATTTAACAATTTGTTTAATGGAACGACATGGTGTTTATCTAAAGAAGTGAGTTGATATATGAATTCTTTCTTTCTTTTAAAATATAATGTTTTATTCTTTAGCAATTTTGGCGCTGGACCAATATGATACATGAGATAGCGCCAGCTATTTCAAACGAGTACAACGCTTTAGCAGCAAATTTCCAGCTAGCGATAAAACGCAAAACAAACGAAAACGACGACGTTGCTGGAAAAGATGGTTCTACCCCGAAAATCGTTAAAGAAGAAGAAGTCGCTACAGATAAGAAAATTATTAAAGAAGAAGAAGAAGGGATTCATGCTACAAAATTCGCCGGAGAGCAAAGCAATGCTCGTGAAGATCAAAAGGAAGCTAGCGTTCAAACGTCGTTTATTAATGATCTCTTCATCAATTGTTTGAATGATCCAGACTACGATTCAGCGTCGGATACCAATTCGTTGGACGCCGAAACCAGACGTATTTGTGAGTTACGTGTTCCGGGTTTAGATATTCCATGGTTTTTTGATGAGCAAGTAGTAAAAGGTGAAAAATTATTTATAATTATATGTGCTGAGTTAGTTATACAAGACATCTTTAATGGGTGTATTTTTGATTGTTATTGCGCGAAAGAGATAGGAATTGTTGAGGATCATCAGTGTCCAGCTCGTAATTCCATATATAATATCGCAATTACACCAACAGTTAATCGTTTATATGAAAAGATGGGACTTATCATTGACTGTTTTGAATATGTTATAGGTGAAGTTCAAGGTTATTACAGTCTTCGCGCTTTTAAACAGATGATTGACATATTTAGATGTATACCACTTACAAGTACTGGCCGTAAAATTCTTAAGGATACTGTAGCTTGTTTTATTGATGAAGGTTATCATTATGATTTTGATGATGCTGTTGTTATCAAAACACTACGCGATTTTATTAACAGTAAATTGTAAAAGTTTTGCTTACATTCATTCATTCATTCATTCATTACAGCTTGTATGTTTTAATTAGCTATATTTTGATTGCTTATGTAATTGCTTACGTATTTGCTTGTTATATATATATAATTTCATACATACATACATACATTGCGCGTATATTTTGCATACAGTAATGCTATTCTATTTTATATAATCATCTATCTTTATGTTTTACATGTGCACTGCTTTATATTGTAATTTTGATAATTATGTAACATTTTGTTTTAAATAATAATAAAAATCATTTTAAAAATTGTTCAAGTAAAAAGGTGGTTGGTTTTTGTTGTTGTCAAAAAGAGATGTCAAATGATGATGATGAAAAGTTTTATATATGGAAACATCCATTTAACTGTATAGTTTCTGCTCCAACAAAATCAGGAAAAACACAATTTGTTAAAAAACTTGTAATTTTTGCTAAAGAAATGCTTCACCCTGCTCCTGTGAAAATTTATTGGTGTTATTCGGAATGGCAAGAAGCTTACGATGAATTAGTTCAGAAATGTTCTTATGTAGAATTTATTCAAGGTTCGCCTGATTTGAATGAACTTCAGAAAAGTAAAGATACACCTAAATTATTAATTATGGATGATATGATGCAAGAGATGAAGAATGATCAAAGTTTAACTCAACTTTTTACTAAAGGATCGCATCATTGGAATATATCAATTATACATATAGTTCAGAATGCCTTTTTTGATGGAATGCGTACGAGTAGGATAAACGCTCAATATTTAATTCTTTTAAAAAACCCAAGCGATAGATTACAAGTCCGCACACTGGCTCGACAGATTTTTCCAACTACCTCAAATTATTTCATAGAATCGTATGAGGATGCTACTAGTAAACCATACGGTTATTTATTAATAGATCTTACACAGACATGTCCTGAAAAATATCGACTTAGATCTAATATATTCCCCGACAATGATCATATGATTTTGTATACACCTAAATGATTCATCATTTTTACAAAAAACTTTATACAGGTTAGTCGGATCCTATTATTTTAGCGATATGATATACAGTAAACACATTTTTTTAAACACTCTCGCTGTGATCCTTTTCATAGCTGTTTTTATTGTATGGGTACAATACCCTTTTCAATTTTATGAAAATGAAGAAGAACCTGTAAATGTTACAGATTTTACGATACCAAACACAAAAAATGTTACAGATTTTACGATACCAAACACAAAAAATGTTACAGATCAGAAAATATTATTATTACGGGAAAATTATAAATTACATATAATACCCTTACTACATTTTGTAGAAAAAATTTTACATTGTCCTCAGAATGATGGTCAATTTATGCAATTACGAATGTGTTTCAAAATATATATTTTCAATCCTGTCGTATTTTCTTGTTGTAGTCGAAGCAGTAAATTTCAAAACTTGTACATCAATGGAACTAGATTACGATATATTGATACGATAGCTTTATTACATAATCAGAAAAAAATATTATACCCTTCATCAGTCTAGTCGAGAATTTTGAAGAGGTTGGTCGTTTTTCTATAATTCGTTTGTTTTGTGACAATTACAATGTCCGCCGCATTTGAAGTTTTTGTCAGAATGGTGCAAAATAAAGTAAAAGGTAAAAATTTATATCTCTTCTTTAACTATTTATTAAACTATAGTATTTTTTATTTAAGGTAAAATACTAAACAACAAACAGAAATGCGAAATAGCTGATTTGTTTTGGACTCGTTTCTCACCCGAAGCCAAGATTTTTTACAAAGACATAGCTAAGGCGTGCAACCATTTACGGCGTGAAGTTGGTTTACCTATGGGACGTAAAAAAGTTACACAATTTTGGTGTTTTGCTAGACTATTACTGACGGAGTTGGATATGGTCGAAACTCGCGCTATTTTTGTAGAAGATCTTTTTTTAAAACTAGATACAGCTCATAAACTATTTTTTATGAATATGAATAACTTGTGTGCTTTTTCTAGACGCGAAGAGTTGAATATCGTCATACAAAATGAAGCTTCATTACTATCTTAATGTAATACAATAAATATTTCAATGTTTACTCATCATTTGGTCATTATTGTAAAATTTTTTTGTACTGTACGGTCTGTTTTGTATGGCTTCTAGATTAAAGAAATATATTCACGAGCTCAATGTGTTAAAAAATTCAAATCGTGTTCAAAGACGTGCTCTTCTTCAACATTCTTCCCCCGATTTGATCTGTTGTATATGTGAAATTTGTTTGAACATTTTGAACGGTAATATTCCTATTAATTCAAACTTAAAAAAGAAATTGGCCAAACATAAATTATTGCTCAGAGGTTTAGCTACTAGACACGAAAAAAACAAGAAAAAAGATTTACATAATAAACGTGTAAGAATTGTTCAAAGTGGTGGAGCATTTTTACCTCTAGTACTACCCGTTTTATTATCTACATTAGCAAGTTTTGTTACAGAGAAATTATTATAGAATGAAATTTGCTAATAAATTTGCTCTTATACCTCAGGAGGTTCTGAATAAACTGAATAACTCTCAGGTTTCTTCTTCTTCGACGACGACGAGTTCAAATGAAAAGACAGGTATAGCTAAGCAAGTTGACATGTATCGTAACGAGCTAGAGCGCATTTTGAAAGATAATACGTTAACACCTGAAGAACAATACAAAATGTACTCGCAACTATTTTCACAATATTTAACTTTTGAACATGAAAAGGCTCAACCTACTACAGTGATTTTAAAACAAAAAGTTATTGATAACGAAGAAGATGAGAAGGATAGTGACGATTTGAAACAAAAAGAAAAAAATTGGTTGAACGATGAAAAGTTACTTAGCGGTATTCCTAAACAGTTTAAACGCTCGGCATCCTTATTATTGGAGCATGTGCGACGTAACCCTAGTATAAATGTTAATAAGCAAGGTGAAGTATTAATTGATGGAAAATTAATTGAAGGATCACATATTATTGATTTATTACATGATTTGTCTCGTAAACGTTCAAAAATTACGCAAACGCTTGGAGTAGATGAGTTTGTTAATGCTTTGAAAAAATATAATGTACCATTAGAGGCTATAGGAAACCCATTACGTAAAATGTTATTCACTTTACCTCGGAAACTCTCCTACCATACACCTCCGGAAGAATCAGATGATCATGCAGTTAGTAGTGTCAAGCGGTTGAATAAACCACTTGTGAAAGGTGTTGATTTATTTTCAAGTGGTGCCGAGGAAGATATCAAAGACGATTCATTCTTTAATAAAGGAAACTCGACAGAAAAGAAGATACGGCGCAAAGCTAGAGCACTTAGACGGTATACTCCTTTGTACTAGAGCGATGAACACCTTACTTTCGAAATTATACAAAAATTTACACGGAAATCCCTCAGCTTTTTCTAGTATTGAAAAATTATATGCTGAAGCTAGAAAGCACCGTAAAACAATTACACGTAAAAATGTTAAAGATTGGCTTTCAAAACAAGATAGTTATACTCTACATAAACAAGTCAACAAAAAATTTTCACGTAATCGTATTTATGTTACAGCTATGGATCAACAATGGGAAATTGATTTGGCAGATATGTCTTCTTTAGCAGATTTTAACGATGGATACAAATTTATGCTTACATGTATAGATGTATTAAGTAAATACGCATGGGTTGAACCCTTAAAATCAAAACACTCAAAGAATGTTTGCGATGCTTTTCAAAATATTTTAAAAAGAGGTCGAATCCCTTGGAGAGTGCGCAGCGATAAAGGAAAAGAATTTGTCAACAAAGATTTCCAAAAATTATTGAAAACTAACGATATACATTTTTTTACTTCTCAAAACGAAGACATTAAATGTTCAATAGTGGAACGGTTTAATAGAACTTTAAAAACTAAATTATTTAAATATTTTACAGAGTTTACCACTTATAAATGGATTGATATTTTACCCGCAGTTGTTTCCAACTACAATCACTCTGTTCATAGATCTATTAAGGAAAAACCTATTAATGTAGATTATTCTAACGAAAAAATTATATGGCAAAGACTCTACCCTGAAAGATTATACACTAGAAAGCCTAAGATTGATATAGGAGATTACGTGCGAATTAGTAAACATAGAGGTGTATTTGACAAAGGTTATTTACCTCAATGGAGTGAAGAAGTTTTCAAAGTAAAACATGTTGTGAAGACCCGAAATCATATACTTTATACAATTCAAGATCTGGAAGGCGAAGATATAGAAGGACGTTTTTATGAAAAAGAACTACAGAAAATCGATTTTAATCCTAATATCAAAGAATACAAAATTGAAAAGGTTTTGAAGACTAAACAATTACCAGATGGTCAGAATAGAGTACTTGTGAAGTGGTGGGGTTATCCTGAAAAATTCAACAGTTGGATTTTAGAAAAGGATATACAAAACGACGACGACGACGATTACGATGAACAACTTTGAATTGACATATTATGCTCAACAAGATGAGCTATTATCACAAAATTTTTTAGGAGTTTTTGCTTGCGATACTCTACCGAAGATAGTTAAAAGACCCGCGGCTTTAATTGCAAACACCGATACATCTTTTCAAAAAGGAAGTCATTGGATAGCTATGTATTTTGATAATGCTAACTCTGTATATTATTTTGATTCTTATGGCTTACCACCAGTTATTCCTGCTTTTATAAATTATATTAACAAAAATGCTTTAATAATATATACAAATAAGAAACATTTACAAAATTTTAATAGTAGGGTTTGTGGTATATATACTTTATATTTTTTGTATTATAAAGTGCGACATGTTCCTATGTATAAAATGTTTAAAAGTTTCAGTAACACAAATTTTGTTTATAATGATAGATTGATTTGTAAGTTTTTTCATTGTAAATTTTCTGTAAAAGGTCACTTGCGAAATAAATTATGTACACGTTTGTAAAAAGTTAACTCCTTCTATATGTATTTATATATAAATTTTACTTCACTTTGATAGCTCCGCCTCCTTCATATTTTTGTATAATTTTATTGGTTATTTTAGTAGCTCCGCCTTTTTATAAATTTATAACTGAGTGTTTAGTTGTTAAATAAAAATTTTTTATTTTGAAATGGATAGTAGTAATAGTACGCATTCAGAAACGTCTCGCATTAGCGTTTGGGAGTTTTTTGGAAAACGTCTACCTCGAAACGAAGTGGTTTTCTTCAGTCAGGTCATACTAATATACATTGTAGTCATTACAGCTATAATAAATTTATCTCTCTACAATAATAATACACAATTGTGGGTTGGTCTTTTGTGCGCTTGTATAGGATATTTATTACCTAGCCCCGTACCGACCGTATTACAGTCATCTAATTCATTGAAGACCGTACCTATAGCAACAGCAAACAACATTATAAATAATGACAACCTTTGAAGATCAATTTTATATCACATTACCTAGTAATAGCAAAAATGGAAACAAACCCTCTGATTTTTCAGCCCATCTACCTTACCGTTTAAAACTAGATGGAAGCTGGGAGGTAGGACTAAGTGAAATAATATACCCCTATAGTTGGGCTACATTTACCAATCATGGTGGAGATAATGTAATAACGTTAACTACGGATGGTATTGGAAATAAGGTCAAAAAAATTAAAGTAATAGTTTTTGAAAAACATTACTTTACCATATCTGAATTAATTGAAGAGTTGAATGCAAAAGTTGGAGCAGCTATTGCCGGAACTAACATGGAAATCATGTTTTCATACGATGAACATAGTAGAGGATTAGTTAATTTGAAAATAAAAAGTGGTACAATCTTACGTAAAATCGAAATAAGCAAACGATTAATGGAGCTTCTCGGATTTGGCGCTACCAATACTGAGGCCTATGCAACTGCTGATGATTTTTTAAATAGAGCTGTGAATATTAACTTATATACTGTTGGAGAGAAACCTCCAAAAAATTCTAACACACATATTCCACCATCCAAAGCTGTTTTTCTTGCCGAGCCTGGAACTAATCATTTATACATGTTAGGTATTCAACCACCAAATTTGAATGATTTACAGAATTTTTATGTTTACTGTAATATTATTGAAAATCAGATTGTTGGAAATACTTTAGCGCCGCTTTTACGTATAGTAAATGTTCAGGGAAAATACAAAGATAATGTGAGTCGTTTATATGAAACACCTCACTATATACCAATTCAATTGAAAGAAATTACAGTACTCGAGATTAATATAAAAAACAGTATGAATGAGCTTATACCCTTTCAGTTTGGGAATGTTATAGTTAAATTACATTTTCGGCGACGTACTCCTTTATTCCTATAAGCATAGTATCAAATTTTTATTTACTCATTCATTCATTTGCATTTGGACACGTTGTCGTCAGGTTGAATTTTCGCAAACGCTCTTAATTAATTAATTCATTTAGTTGTTGTTCCTTTTAATTTTCAAAGCAAAATATGCATACCGTATTTATTCCTGAAACCGTTGATTACTGGATCAAAATTTATCAACATAGTATTCAAGATAATCAATTTCAATTAGGTGGTAGTTTAGAAGGTTTTCGAGCAGCATACCCGTATTATTATAGACATCAAGGAGCTGGAGTTGGTAATTTTTTTAAGAGTTTGTGGCGTCTAGCTATGCCTTTGTTAAAATCTGCAGGAAAGCATGCACTTGCTGCAGGTTCCAAAATTGCAGGTGATGTTGTAGAAGGTCGTTCTTTTAAAGAAAGTGTTGCCGAGCATGGACGAAACGCAGCTGGTAGCTTATTACACGAAACGGGCGAGCGCATTCATAAAGGAAAAGGTTTAGGGAAGCGTAAACATATAAATTCTACGATACATATAAAAAGCAATAAAAAGTTAAATGATGGTCAGCGTCAACAACATCAACATCAAAAACAACATAAACGTAAACACCTGAAACGACGTTCCTCATTCTTAAAAAAGACTCCACGTAGAGTAGTCGGTTTCAAGGATATCTATTCAAAATGAGTAAATTTATTGATGCTGCGTCGTCTCCTAGTAGTAAAACGGAGTTAGATTTATTTACCGTACCTCCAACGCAAGTTGCTATTCGTAGAAGTTTTTGGTCTGAAATTCAGTTACAAAATCCTTGTACTAATGAAGGACCTTACGAGTTTGTTATTTCACCTGATTCATATATGTTGGACTTATCAAAAAATTTTATATATTTTACTATTCGAATTACGAAAGCTAATGGCGCTGCTTGCACTTTAACAGCAGACGCCAACAATAACCTTACTGGAAATGTTGTAGCACCAATTAATTTGATCGGGAAAACATTTTTTAAACAGATCAAGATGTACTTAAATGGAAAATTAATATCTGACAGGTAAGTTTTATAATTAAATGTATGTTTACCTTTTTTAATTTTAACATTTTAACATTTCAGTGGGGATAGATACGCTTACAGATCTTATTTGGAAACGGAATTGAACTATGGTCGTGATGCTAAGTCGACACATGTTGCAGCTGCTGGTTATGCTTTTGAAAATGGCGATGTTCTCGATATAAAGAAAAACAAGGGTGCTTTGGAAAGAGTTCAGATGTTCAAAAACAGTGCAGTTGTTGAATTAATGGCTCCTATACACGCCGATCTATTTATGCAAGAACGTTTTCTATTGAATCAATGTACTTTGAAAATTGATTTATACAGACATAGAGATGATTTTTGCTTGCAAAAATTTATATCTACTGACAACGAAGCTTATAAAATCGAAGTTAAAAGCATGTCTCTATTTATTAAAAAAGTTGAAGTTGCGGATAATATCAATCTAGCTATTGAATCCATGTTACAAAATACAGCTGCAAAATACCCTATTCGTCGATGTCATGTTACAAGTCTATACATAACAACTAGTCGTCGCTCAGCTCCTCTGAACTCATTGTTCACAGGTCCTTTACCTCGTCGTCTCGTTGTGGCGCTCGTTGATGGTTCGGCTGCTAGGGGTGATTATAATCAAAGCCCCTTCAATTTTAAGCATTTCGGATTAAACGAGATTAAAATAACAAGTGGTACTACAACCTTACCTACAACACCATATATGCTAAATTTTAAAGAAAACAAATATTTGCGCACTTTTGTACAATTATTTGAGGGTGTAGGAATCGGTACAGATAACAAGGGTAATGAAATTACTCGAAATTCTTTTACAACGCATAACACGGTTTTTGTTTTTGATTTGACTCCTTGCGGTATGGATGGTAATTTTTGGGAACTCGTACGTGAAGGAACCACTAGTTTACAGATGAATTTTGGAGAGGATATACCAGATGGCGGTATTGAAGCACTTATATACGCAGAATTTGACTCTCTCGTAATGATTGATAAAAATCGTGAAACCTTTACAGATTATAGTATTTAAATACGTTATATTTATATGTACATTTCATCTCATTTTTTTATAATAAAAAATCACTTATAGTTGTTGTTGTTTATACACTCCTTCTCTTTAGCTATTGTTTAGAAATATTCTTTTAATTTATTCCTAATTATAAATGAACTTCCTTTTATTACTCCTTCTTTCCTTTATTTTCTCCTTTAATTCTACAGTGCTACGTAATTATCTTGTACGTTCTTTTTACCCTAAGACCTGTTTGTGCATATTCTCTACATATCGTTTACTCGTACATCTCTAAATATCTGACTACAGTAAACCCTTTTTTATATTCCCGAAGTTGACACATACACACACACTCATAGTAGAACTCTAAAGAAATTACCTTTACTATTAAACGCAATAAATAAAAAATTTTATTAATTTTAATTCAATTTAATTTATTTGAAACAAAATATATATATATACAAAATTTAAAACAAAATAGAATAAATTATACATATATACAAAATTTAAAAACAAAATAAAATATACATATATACACTCGCCTTCGCCGCCGCCGCCGTCGCACCCCCACGCTAAAGGTTTCACGCGTATCCACTAAAATTTTTACAAATTTTAATAACTATTTTAGTTAAACAAAAATTTTTACTCTAATATATCAATTAACTGTTAAGTAATAGGTACAAGATCTATCAATAGCCTTTATTTTATCGTAAAATTTTATCGTATAAATCGTGTAAATAATTGAAAGCTTCTAGAATATTCTAGAAATGTTCTTTGTCAAGTTTTAGACAACTCAGCTATATACCATACATTAATATACATGAATTAGAAATCTGTAACATGTTGCAGTTAGCACATTTTAACCTACGCATATTTATCTTGAAATATTGTAGTAAAAGCTTATAATAATTTTACTCTCATTAAATATAAAATTTATATGTCTACTACGTGTTTTAACTATAACATCTGAACTTACTAGAAACGCGGCAGCGCTAGTTTTACCCTCTCCTCGACGTAGCGACCGTCGGCGTTTTCCCATTCAGCCCTCGCACCTGGGGGGAGGATATTCCACAGGTGCGAGGCTAGGTGGCCGTCGACCAGCGAAGGGTTTTCAAACATCCGGCGTAGACGTTTCATGAAACCCCAAAAGGGTTTCTGTCTAGCCGGATATTCAACCCCTCGCTGGCTTTTCCACCAGCTCTTGAAGTCCGTCGAGGCCTCCTCCCAGAAGACGGACGCCCACGCGTCAATGTCGGCCGTCGTTAAAAACGGCTCTAAATTAATAATAATAAAATAGTATACATATTAATTTTTAATTCAAAATATTTGTAAAATCAATGTACCGTAAGCCTCGTAGGCGGCTCTCAACGTCGAAATAAACGTAACGAAAACGGCTTCCATTGGTAGTCTCGGGTGTCGCGCGCAAGTACAAAAATAAGAATGGTTCTTCTTCTTCTATTTTTTCTATTTATACCTCTTTACCCTCATTAAACCTTTTCCGGTTTTTTCTGCTTTTTGGTTGAATCTTTTCGGTTTTTCTTTGAAGGTTCTATCAAAATAACAATAATCACCACCTTAATTGTTTTGGTATTGCGTCTCTTTAAAGGTTTTAGGCTCTAGGTTATTCTAGAAAACTATCAAAATAACAATAATCACCACCTTAATTATTTTGGTAAAGCGTCTCTTGCTACCGTGTTTTATAGAACCTTTGACCTTTTCTAGCATTTCTAATTGGTTTTATGATCTAAATGGCTTCACCTGTCTAACCTTTCTATGTTTGCTCTGGGAAACACTCTGTATACAAAACCGCATCTACCTACATAAATCATCCAATATAATGTATTAATTTCCGATACGTAGAATAACGTTCATGTATTGATGATTTAGTTCTTTTCTTTTTTCTTTTTCTTTTTCTTTTCTTTTCTTTTCTTCAAATATTTTTGAGGTATCAATTATTTTTTACATTTAGAATATTTTTCATCTCAACTGTTCACTTTTCTACATGCGCTTTATACCCACTCTTTTGGGTCATTTTTCTATAAAAGAATTTGATCATTTACGACTTTATAAGTATAAACCCTTAGGAATAATGTTTCAAGTTTTATAGACTCTTAGAGTTTTTATATGTGGAATTAAGCATTCTGATCTAAAAGACCGTTCTAATTTGGACGATCGTTCAGTATGCAGGGCTTCCACTTCACTTTTCTGTGAACCTGCAGACGGCGCACCTCTTATTTTGGAGCCTGAGGGCGCGTTTTTTGAAGGACTTCCTCCGTGGGCGGAGGGGGTCAATTTTATAAATGAATTCTTTCTTTTATGTTTTCCATTTTTTGTTCACGTTATTATTTTTGTTTTTAGACTACAATATTTTAGTGATAAACAAAAATAAAATAGTGTTTCAAAAGTTTTATAATAAAATAGAATGTTGCATTGAATTAAAAATTTTTGATACGTAAAGATTTTTTAAGTCGTCAAATTTTCCGTACGTTTTTTAGGACCATCTCGTTTGGTCCTCTTTCTATAAAAGACCTTTTTTGTCTACATGTTTTTTACAGCCAACTCGCTCTGGTCATTTTTATAAAAGACCTTCTTGGTCATTTTTGGCAGAACATCAAAATTTTTACGCATGCACCCGTAAGGATAATGTTTCATCGCGTAATGACTCTCTCGAGATTTTACTCATTAAATAGACCATTACTGACCAGATTGACCGTTCTGACATTTGTTGACTTGAACGATCGTTCAGAAAATGGGACCTCCGAAATATATTTACACCTGCAGGTGGCACCCTTTTGACAAAGGGGGTCCGGGGTGCAAATTTTTGTGGGCTTCCTCTTCCCAGAGGGGAAGCCGTTTTTACACACAATCGCTTTTTATTTCTTTTCCATTTTTTTGTTCATTTTAGTTTTCCTTTTTGCGTTCATCATTGATTTTCCTTTTCCACGCACAGTAACACATTTATTACCATAATCGAAAAATTACCGTAATTCTACTATTACGGTAACTCTAGAACATACATTTTTAACCGTACGACCTATAAATCGACCTATATGTTTACTGTACGACCTATAAATCGACGAAGAAATTAACCGTATATGTTTACTGTACGACCTGTAAATCCGACAAAAGCCAAACGTGTATGTTTACTGTACGACCTATAAATCGGAAAAAAGTGACAAATTATAGGTCGTACACAAAAGATAGGAGCATCCTTAAGCGTACGACCTATACGGGCCGGCCTTACTACTCATCATGCATCGTCGTATTGCAACACACTGTAGAATTTTACTGCTTTCTTAAGCGCAATTCAGGAGTGAAATCGCCGGCTGTTGCCGGTTCCTAGAATTTAATTGGCGACAGTTGCCGATTTTAAGGAATAAATCGGCAATCGTTAGAATCGCCGACTGTCGCCGATTCCTAGGATTTAGTCGGCAACAATCGGCAGTCGCCGATTAATAAAATTTTATTAGTCATTCAGGGAATCGAGAATGTTATTTTATTTATTATTCAGGAAATCAGGATCTTCGGGAAGTAGGGAATTTCGTGTAATCGGGAAATTCGGGGGAAATGTATGTTCGGAGAATAAGGACCCAATCAAAAAAGATATCATTTTTGGAAAAACTAGTGTAGACCCCTAACAGAAAACAGAATAAGGTTGCACTTGAAAATAGCCAAAACAAAATTTTCATACACACTGAATGTTTTGGGGGTTTTATATTGTTTAGGCAAAGCTAAAAATAACCTTGTGATGCCTCGAGCAATCTTGACTTCTCACGCTTAGCATGTAAAAAATGGGCGACAGCCCAGTGTACTATTTTTTGGATTTTATCCACGATTCCAAGAATTAAAATCGGCGACTGACGACGACAAAAATCATATGATTTGTTCACCTCTGAATTGGGCTTTAGTGTTCAGCTGATGACGATCATTTATGTCGGACGTCTGGGGTCCGTTGAGAAAGAACATGGGTTCAGTTTGACATACAATTCTTATCGAACAAAGAAAAGGCAAAAGTCAAAAGAACAGTATTCTGATTTAGATAAGCATTTGACAAAGTTGTCGGAAAAAATATCAGTCGGTCTGTTTGTCGTTAATAGACAAGAATCTTGTCTATTAAAAATAATCAGCAAGTCGTCTATGTTTACTTTCTGATTTGAATATTCTGTACGGCACAAACTTGTAGCTTGTGGCTTGTAGCCTTCAAGTCCTTTATTCAATAGACCCCTGAAGATGATTCGTTGTTTTGAAACGGCAGGCACAGTGAACCGATAAAAGTTGAGTTCAAAATGAATGAGTTTATCACCACGAGACAGATTAATTTTTGGTGTCGACACAATTCTGTTCAAATCAGACATTAGATAAGCATGATGCGGTGATTTTGGTCTTCTTGTTAGCGTTTTCCTACAGTGTAGAAGTTTCCCACTGTGAAATTTTCTTGTCAAGTTAAATCAACTTTTGTGACTATCGTTGCGATCGCCAACCTAAAGTAAATGGATAACTAATGTTTCTCAAATGACAGTCTCGAAAAAGTTTTTGACAGTAGCCACGCTGATGTGGTCACCGTTAATTAGGAGTTTACTTCAGGGACCTGTTGCATAAAACACTTGTAGTCGTTACAAGCCCTACAACCCAAAAATCACTTGTGAATTCCGTTGCATAAAAGTTACAAGTTACAAGATACAAGTACAAGTCCTAGGAGTGAAATTTTCACAAGGGATACAACTGTAATTTACAAGCTGGTGTTGCATAAAAGCACTTGTAACCATTACAAGTCCTACAAGAGAAATTTTACAAGTGCAGCGTTGCATAAAACTATTTGTAGCTACAAGTCAGTCACAGGTGTATTAAACATTTTAACACACATTTTTTATTGAATTTACAAGTCGTACAAGTTGGGCTTTGTACAAAAGTATTAATGCTGTATTTGTGAAAAGACTTTTAATGCTTTAACGTGGGATAGAGTGAGAAGTCAAATTTCATTAATAAATAATTAGTTTCGCTTAATTTATTTTTTTCTTCAGCATTTTATCCATTTTTATGGATTAATTCGTTGTGATATTTAACTCTTAGCAAAATGTACATTAAAAATCAATTGCAAGTTCGGCAAGCGTTTTTCGTGAACGCGGGGAGGGGCATACATGCACGTGGGGGGGGGGGGGGTTTGACCCAAGAAAACTTCAATTAATTACCCAGCAGATTCTTGCTGACCCCAGCAGATTTGACTCCCCCAGCAATGACCAAGAAGATGCCGAAGAAAAATGAGCAGGAGAGAAGAGAAAGTCGTCATAAAAATAAAAATGATGCTGTAGTTTAACAATTTTTCTAAACGAAGCACACTTTATTCCAAAAAAGTAACATTAAAACTTTAAAAAGTGCAGTCTAAGCAAAGAATTTCACATATTTGACTAATATAAGATGAAGAATGTGCTGCCTGGATTTTAGAAGACCTACCTAAGACCTTTTTTCCGTGATCAAGAACGAAAAAAAAATTGTATTCCACCCCCTGCCCTGGCTGACCCCCAGCAGAATTTCTATGCTCTGCATGTATGGTGCGGTGGAGGGATTAGGGGGGGCACATCCCTTCCATCGAAAAATTCGCCCTATACTTTGTACAGGAACATTACTTGGAGTTGGCCTCCCAAATGATTTTTCTCCCGTGCATGTATGGTTTTCCATATCTAGGCTATTATGGATGTTTTACTGAAAGTAGCGATTCTGAAGACGGTTTTATAGAAGAATATAATAATAGACGTAGACAACGAGTATTTCGTTCTCTAATTTTCATTGTTACAAGATTGTTGACGGCATTGTTACAAGCGTACAACTGTAAAAAGTTTTAAGCAACAATTTTCCGTACACTTGTAATACGCTTGTAAAACATGTAAAATCGTCTTATTGTAATGGTCCTCACTCACTGGATGGTAGCTTCTCTACCACCGACTGCACAGCCCTACATCGCCTGTTGCGACTGTTGTAGTGTCGAGCAGTGGCCGTCACGAAATCAAGGTCTGGGCCCGTGACTTGGATGAGCAACATCAAGTCTACGGGTTCAGGGGACAATGCAAGATGGCATCTTTCGCGGATCGTCACACCTATAAAAATGCATTCATAGAAAACACTTGTAATTTATACTTGTAGTAACCTCAAAAAAACTACAATTGTGAATTACAAGTCCTACAATTGTAACATACTTGTATGACTTATAAAATTGACTCTGAACTAGTAATTTTTTGCTTGTAGAAAGAAAATTTATATGCAACGCCAACTTGTATGACTGGTAGCTTTTTTCACTTGTACCTTGTAACTTGCAGCTTGTAATTTGTACGTTTTATGCAACGGGCCCCAGAGAATTTTGTCGCACAAGCACGTCTCATTGGATAGTCCATTTTTGCAAATGAGGTTCAGCGCGCAGAGAGATGTTCGTGCATTATAATTAACAACCTGTGTAAACGGACACATTTTTTTCATTCAGGCCAACAAATCAAGAAAAAAAGATTTTGATCTGCGATGCAGGTTTTTTGCCTGCCCACCTATTCTTACGGATTGCTTGACTTAACGAGGGTCATTTAAAAATAGACTATAGGAATGGAACTGTTCGAATATAAAACGTAGCATGATTGAATTTCTGGAATCCTTTTACAAAAAATCGTGTGGCGAATAGAAGCGTCACTCTGCTGTACCTTTTCTTTCTGGAGTTTTATAGCATCAATGATTTTGTCTGCATACTGAAAATCGTGACTGGAATCGCCGAATGTGTCCCCGCTGTCCTTAAAAAGGTCATGATTAGAAACCTTCCGCTTGTGTTGATATTCACCGTTAAAAATGCTGATTACAACATGCCAAAATTGAATATTCCTGGCCTGTTTTTCTTGAAATGCTTGTAATTCATTTGGAAAGCAAGTACTTCACATTTCTGAAATTTCCTGATAATTTCTAGAAGCATTACATTCTGAAAAATGACGAAAACCTTTTTTCAACGCGAATCTGCTCAAAAGGACTTTGATCTTGTCTCGGTTCCTATTCAGTAGCAACGACAGAAACTACTCGAACTATATATTACCTTCCGTATCTCACTTTGTGGGAAAATCTCGGAGAATGATGTCCTCCATAAATCCACGGGCTTAATGTTGCTGCTCAGTGAACTTATTTTCGGTAACCCTGAAAAATTACCGAAATTAATCATTATAATGAAAATTCTTTAGATATATGAGTATTTCACAGATGAATTTTTCCCTTATATCTAACTCCTGACAGCATGCTATAATCCATTAATTTCAAAATGATGGATGTCAGCGGTCGAATTTTCGACACACGCAGCCTTATTCGAAACCAGAAAATCAATTACGGTTTGTTGAGATATGATGGCCAGAAGATCCTATTTTAATAAAGGGATGATTTCTTGAACAGAGTTACTGAGTAATCTTGAATAGTTACGCTGCGATCTTGCTCCATCAAGCATTTCAAAAATGAATTAATAGTCTATTCTGAAACGACGGATGCACCGGTCCCACGGGAGGAAGTTCAACACAGAAAAATTAATGAGCTTTTAATCATAAAGAATTTTCTCATCGTGGGCAAAAATAATCTGGCTACATCATGGTCCAATTTCTCGAGTTCAGGTGTCGACACCGCCCTATTAAAGACAAAAGTCGATCACACGACCTGTTTTTCTATAATTCTGCCCCCCTTGTCATGAAGAAGTTCAGCGTTTTTTTCTGCTATATAGTTATTCCCCACGTGAAAATTGTGTGTCACATTGAAACTTTTTTTAGTTGTCGCACCGTTTGTCATTTTAACATAAATGGGCAATAGTAAGCTTATTACTGTTATAAATTTAAAAAAAATTTTCTCGTGCATGAGCGACAAACGAAATAACTAGAGATTTTCTTCAATAGCGTGAGTAAATGGTCAAAATTTCTCGAGTAGCACAGCATCGACACTGTTGTACTCAATCAAAAGTGGATGAGCATGATGTTTTTTTCTACGATTTTGGCTTTTCCATTCTCATGAAGGAGTTCAGCGTTTTTTTTGCAATATGAATAGTTTCACAATGTGGAAATCGGCTGTGTCAAATTAAACCTACTTGTTTATAGCTGTAAATGAGCTATAGTATACATAATTAACGTTTTTTTTCCATGCCGATTCTCCCTTTGTAGTACAATTTTTTGTTGACAGTACACATATACTTTTTTATTTTCTTCACTACAATATTAACAGCCGAAAGATTCACGATGCAGCCGGGATTTTTCCGAACTCACCAATTTCAGCTAAAGAATCTGATCCACAAGGCACAAACAATGGTTTTGCTTATGTCTACAGCAATGCCTTTGCTTAAAAATGTTTGCATTGTTCAACATTTTATGCCGTGCAAATGGGGAAGGTCTTGTACCTTGGCGTTGTTCCAAAGAGGAAGTGGCTCAATAATGCACGTCCTCGGCCAACCAAGCTTTCAATTTTATTACTGAAGAACTAAAAAGATGCAATTATGAAAGCATGGCTTACATCTACTTAACTTATAATATGCTTGTAAAATAAAAAAGACAAAAATTTTAGCTGACTCGAAAGTCGTTTTCATAATGCCTACACTGTAAAAATTGTTTAAATCAAAAGATATATGAGGGATGATCAAGTGGTTCCAAAAATTTCCAATTTCATATGACATTTGATTAGGCAGAAAATATCAAAAATATACAGTAGTACTTGCTCTTCGGTTTATTATTTGGAAGCATTAAGAAAAACATATTATAGTCATTCAAACTTGTCAGACTCGACTTTGAAGCAATGATGTATAGAATATAAACATTTAAATTCCATGTCCCGCATTTTGATCAAACGTTTTCCAAAATTGTGTTCTGACTCCACTGCGGCCGTTTTTTATCGAAAACTGGCTCTTTCTTGTATGTATCGTAAACGTATGAAGAGCATCAGAAAATGCATTTTTCCTAGGGTAACTGTGTGCTTGACCCTGAGAAGATTTTGGCCACTACGCTGATTATATTACCAATAAACTGCCCCATTGGTATGGGCTATAAATCGCAACGTTCTGCAAATCACATCCTTTTGCTCCTGATTCATTTCCTGTGAAAAAGAATACTGTAATTTCCATTCTTTAGATAATTGTTTGCAGTTGAGAAATTTTGTTTTATTGCACTTGCCAGCGGTCTCGCGCTCATAATTTTTTTGGCAACTTTGGAATGAAGAATTGGAAGCCTCATTCCAAGTGAAAGCACAATCAATGCCAATCTGAAGCGTGCCATGTCACAAGAAACTGTGGAATTCCGCAAGAGAAACAAATCTTGTCTTCCATCCAAAACGAAACATCTTTTGATACCTAGCCTAATTTTCGGGAAAAACCAAACGGAAATACATACCTCAAAACAGTGGCTAACTGTAATTCGGCACGGCTCTCAACTGTTACTACTAACTGTAATTCGGCACGGCTCTCAACTGTTACTACTCACGAAATTTTTCCGCAAGAAATTTTGTGCTGGAGGTAAGGTTTTTTCCATTAAAAAAGGAAAATTTACTTGCATCGTCACTTGCTTTATAAATCATTTCTTTTCTTTGCTTTTTCACCTGAAACTTATCATACTTGGCGCCAATTATGGCCAGCGGAACGAACATATGGTTGATGAATGCTTTATCCTACGTGATGGTAAATTTTGTTGATGGATGACGTCAATAATGTTAATTAATTGAAGATGTACCGGATGATCGTCTCCAATTTTAGAACAAATTTTTGACATTAATTTTTCACGAATTTGAACTTTTTTCGACAAGATAGCGTCGACGCGACGCCGCAAAATAAGCAAATAAGTTTCGATTGTGATCAAAAATTCATTCGGCTTCGATAAATCGATCATGAACATAAAAGCTACGGATCTAAACGAGATTTAACTTGAACAGAGACAACGCTGATTAAAAAAACCTGATGCAAATCTTGAAGACATTTCTCGCAAAAAACATCTAAACATCTATACGATTGAAACATCTAAAAAAGCATTTCATGGAAAATTTCTTTTCTACAAAATTTTTGTTGCTCGAACTAATTTTACGGAAATCCATGCGACATACAAAGATTTAAATTTGGCAGTGTCGATTAACGCATTGTGCAGAAATCTCCTGCATGCATCTCGACTATAGATTCTGAGAAAAAGTTGAAATAAGCTACAAATATATTATATGTAACTGTAAGTTTTTCTGCCCTTACCCTATATTGCGTTCGTTGATCGGAATCGCTAACAAATTAGCGTTGGACAAGTTTCCTGCCAGTTCCCAAATGTGGCCGACTTCTTTCCCCTGAAGAAATATTGCTACTGGATTGAAGATTATACGATAGACAATGGATGCAACCTGAGAGTTTGTCGCATAACGAAAACGTGAAAATAAAATTTAGCATATTACTTCTGTAGTTGCCGTGCACATCTCGTTAGGAGGAAAGTAGTTCTTAGTCTGATTTAATGTTTATGTTCCAGAAGTTTGGACTTTATCTCCTGCTGAAACTTTGAGTGGCGAATCTCCAAGCAAAAATTCGAATTCTGTGGCACTTTCCTTACATTTCCCTTAGAACGACGACCGTACATGTACTCGAGGCCAATGGTCGCCCTGGCTTGCTCGTCTTTCTCTAAAAATCGAAGAATCAACGACGTTTTTCCTCTGCAAATGTTCCAAACGTCAGAATATAGAAAAATTATAAACTATGGAAACTTACGCAACCTTTGCTACCAAAGATGACGATATGCGTTTCATCTTGCGAATATGAATTAGCCGGATCGAAACTTTCTTCTTTCACTTTCGCTACTTCCTTTAATTTTTCTCTTGCCATATCCCATATTGACATGACAACTAATCTCAATCAACAACATTTTTATCTAACAGTGGCTGGTGCTTCTGGTATCACAGCTTAATTCTGTGGTAATTTTGAATGTTGTCATTCATGAAATTTATGTCGTCAGGTATAATCTTTTCTGAAAGTAATTGAATTCGTAGAATAATACAGGCTTCAGATATGCACAAGTATGCAGTGTAGCTCTGATACCTTTAATGTGCTGTTTTTCTTTAGTCAGATAAAAATTCGGCATTTCGGATCACCTATGTGCTTTTAATTAATTTAGTGCACTTCTGACACACCAAACATCACGAACAGAATTCTGTTTAATATGGAAAACTCTGGAATTTTTTTCTCTAATTTTTTCCCAAATGAGCCCGAGAAAAAAGATGCTCCTGCAAATGATAAAAATCTGCGTACGTGGCTGCCTTTTTTCTGATTGACTGTAGCAATTAGGTCTAAAACTTAGGACAAGAAAAGTGTTCGGGATGCATGCTCATCATTCGCTTACGGTTGTTTTGATATTTATTCATTTCAAAGCTTGTTTGAAAATGCATAGACTTTAGCTGTGAAAATCGGAATCCGTATGAACTGCTAACAATAAATACCGAAATGAATAGTAAATGAGCGGTATTGGGGATTACTATACTCCATTCATTTTGAAATGATCTATGCTGCGACCGGAGTTTCGGCAAACGCAACCTCACCAGAGATCAGGAAATTAATTATGATTATCTTGAAATGATTGAAAGGAGCGATTACCAAGGATCCTGAATAATGAAAAAATCTAATGATTAGAGTCAACGAGCCTTCCATAATTTTGAATAAATGTTTGGCTGCGACGTCGCTGCGTCGATCATATCAAAATGAATGGGGCACAGTTAGATTCATTGGACTTGATGCCAGTTTTATCATGAATCACTAACCCTGTAACTTACTGTATACTAAATATATTAAAGCAACAAATCCACTCTACAAAGAAAGTTGTCAACTCTGCTTTCTTGTTGTTATGACAACTGCTTGTAAATATGTGCTTTAGCAATCATTTGGAACATGTTAATCTTCTTATAGAAAAATCATAAATGAAGACATACAGCCTGCTCTTACGTAAATGTACGCGTGCCGGACGCCCTTGCAACGTTGGTTATGAATTTGTGTCATTGCTTGGAATAGATTTCCCTGTCGCCGAATTTGGAAACTTTACGACTAGAGCAAATTTTTTGAAAATGTATAAATTATCAGCTTTTCGATTATGTTCAATTTTTCTTCTTTATTATAATTTTTTGTTAGAAATAATCTTGATTTGCAAAACAGAATTCGTTTTTCATAAATTTAGGACGTCAGTTGTTGCGGATTTTTTGGCGGATTTTCCATGAACCAGAAAAAAGTCATCTTCGAAAGTTTGCCCACTAGAAATATTAGTCATTCGAGACAACAACAATGAGACCCTTTCTGAATCTAGATTTTTTTCTATTTGGGTATAGATAGCTGATGATGACGCAGAATTCTGAAATTCAAGAACGGCTGGTCGATATGGAGCCAACTGACTTTTTGAACCGGGTTACAGAAAGTTTCGGCAAGTTTTCGGATTTCTCGACCTCAGATAGGAAATCATTAGAAAAAAACTTGCTCCATGTAGAGGTGAGAGAATTTTTGACTAAATATGAAGTTCTGTGAAAGAACACAGTCGAAACTGGAATCGGAATAATATGATGTTTGTTCAAAACTGATTTTTTTGACTTCGAAACAGATCACGAGATGTAGTGATAAGTGTGAATTGGGATTCGGAATCATGCATATAGTGTTTCAAATATTTTTTCGGTCTGTCTTCTGATCTGTCATCTTTGAAGCTTTGACGAGTTTTGATGACTTCTGTTGTCAAAAAGCATTTGGTTTATGTAATGCGATTCAAGTCATCAGTCTTCCATATTTTGTCAATAGCAGAATTTTCTGCTAAACGAAAGAAATATGTCACAGACCAGTAGCACCAGCTTTAATAGTTCGGTAAGTCAAAAGTAGTCAAGTATTTCTTTGCCCTTGAATGTAAGTCGTCTATTTTTTGTTAGCTTGATGTAATGTTCAGTTGTTTCTATAAGTTCGCTCTTTTCGACAGTGGTTTGGTTTTCCACTTATCCTATTTTGAAAGATAGCAATTTCGAATGAGCGTCAATAATTTTTTTTTGATAACTTCATATTTTTTTTAATTTTAGCGTTTATCTTTAAATTTACTCATTCTTTGATTCAATTCTTGAACTCTTGATCTTGAACAAAACCGTAAACCTTAAATTTCATACGCTATTTTACTCTTAAAAAACTTGGCGCTTTTGTTGGAAAACAAGTGGTACTTTTTGGTACACTGAACTCACAGTTCAGTAAACATGTTAAAATGAACCATTTTAGTCACTTTGCTGACGTCATATTTATTTTTATGACTACCATATGAAAATATTTTTCTACTTCATTCTGGATACAACGACAACATCTCTAAATTGACTGGAAAACACTTTCCTTGATCACCCAATCATCTTCGATCACAATTTTAGGCAATCGTCATATCATTCGATGCTCTTCAATCAGTAATCGATCAAATTGATCAATCGATATGGACGGAAACATATAGAAAATACAAACTTCTGCTCGAAAAATTGGAATTTTTGATTCAACTTTGGCAAGAATACGACAATTTGCTACTAAATTTCGAAATTTTCACGGATAAATTAATCAGGCATAACAGTACCGGTTCATTGGAACAGGCAAACGGGGGTATGGCAGAAAATGTTTCTTATGAATTCCCAAAATCTAATATTCTAACTTATAAGGTCATAAATCGAAATTCTCACCAACTAAGTCGAATTTTACTGGCGGATTTGAAAGCGAATGGAGAAAAATTGCGAAGGAATTTACCAGCTTTAAGCTTTATGGTCGATTACTCGGAAATGGAGAGAAAAATTCGAGAAAATTTTTGATATTGAAGTAACGTGAAGGTTTTAGTTGAAACTTAATTATTGATTATTGCACGCAGAAAATCAACGTATCGAGTCAAAGTTTGTGCGAAAAATCGGAACATTGCTCAAAACTGGATTTATTCTCGACCCAGTTTGGACGTTATGGTGGAAATTTTGAGGAATGTGCAAAATTCTAAATACGATATTCGCGACATTCAAAATCAAGCTGAAATGATGAACGTAATTTTTGGCATTTGGTTCCTTCACAAACCGAATGACATGATGTATTTTTGAATTCTCAAAAAATATCATCAGGACTTTCCTGATCAGAAATGCAAATACAAATTTCACGTACCAATTTCGGGTTTTGATTTCAGGTCTTGAGACATGATCAGCAGAAATTAGAACTCCAATGGAAATCGATCAAAGACCAAATCAGCGATTATCACAATTTGAAAATTTTCGAAAGTTTGAAGCTTAGATATCAACGTTTGGTCACAGATCTAGATGAACACGACAAAAGTGCTGGTTGGTCAGCAAGAGAATTATGTGAATTTAAAAATCGATCAAGGAAAGTTGACCAGTGATTTGGAAGATTTCGATGATTTACGAAAATTAGAGGATGTTGAAGCTCACATTATCGACTTCGAAGAAAATTTTTCTATTTTGCAAGTAAATCAATTTCTTTCTCAATGTTGTTATCCATGTGTAGATTTGATGACTGCTATTACGGCGAATAGCTTAAAAAACCGACAATGAATCCACCTTACCAACTTCTCTGTGAAGAAAGCATTTTTCATCGTATGAAGTTCTATGTTAATATCCGTGTTTTGGACTACAGTTAACTTCCTCAACTAAAAGTTTCCATGTTTCATTTTTGAAATTTCGCGGATTTGAGTACAGAGTGGAAAATATATTTTTTAAATAAGAATAAATTGTTACTGATTTATTACTTAAAAAGTAAAATTTGACACCAACAAAAATAGTCAAAATAAGGATTTAAAATGATTAGACTGCAAAAGTCCCTAAAGAACGAGAAAATGCGTGGTCTTTTAGAATTACGGCGAATGGAATGGTTTCTTCGCAACATTATGTTGCTGATATTGAAGTGAGCGCATAACCTGATTCCATATTTTACTGTCGCACCATGTGTAAGGTATAGTGGTTTGTACAGGATTTAATTTGTATGACAGTTTATAAGTGAAAACTTTCAGCTGAAGGATTACTGTGGATTGTGACGACGATTTGAAATTTTATACCAGCATAGAAGTCTAGTTATAAGTACGAGTATGAGTAATGCATAGATTCCAAAAAAGTCTTCTCTAGTTTTCAGCTTTGCTTTGATAGTCAAAACTCCAAAATAAATGCGGAAAGTTAGGCTTACTTTTAAAAATTTTAATGTGGTATAGGATCAAATCAAAATATATCAACATGCGATTAATTTTGAAAAGATTTTCTCTAGTTTCATTTTATTTCATTTCATGATGCACTTAAGTGTGACTCGAACCACTAGAGGTTACTTCAACAGCTTTTCACGATCCTGCTAAATGCATGCTTATTATGTGGATCTAAATCTCTTAGAATGTGGGCAGTGATTTCTGAAATAATAGGCTTCCTTCCAAGATTTGTCCGTCGCGTTTACATTGCGAACCATAGGGAATTATTACTTGAGACCTTTGCTTCGCTCTCAAATTCCGCCCTGAATTTTGATTCCTTAATTTTTACATCGACCATGATTTCCTAACAGATTTTTTGGCTCTGTCAAATAATACATAAATTTTCAACGAAAAAATTTTTCAAGAGGCATCATTACCAATTTTTCTCAAATTTATCCAACCCCATTTTTATGACGTTTTTTTGTGGTGCATATTCTTCAACCTGATGACATTTGTTTTTGTTAGGTATATTTTCAAGTGTTTTTTTCCCATCCATTTTCTTTCTTCACTTCTATACGTTTTTAGAATCTGCGGAATAGTTACTCGGAAAAATTTTTGGACAAATTGCGGCTAGTCGATTATTTGTGGACCAAAATGAAGAAGAATGGAGCCTTTTCTCGATCGATGGATTGTGATTTGGATGAAATTCGACAAAAAGCGTATTCAGTCGGATCTCAGTTGCAGGTTAGTTGATTTGAGATTTGGGTTGATCAAACTTTACAGGATACAGTATTCAAAAAAGTTTCAGTTTCGGATGATTTAAGAGACGTGCACGTCAGTAATCTCGCCTTATCACAATCTGTCAAGCTAGCATTTTAAAATAGCTCACCTATTGTTCCATGTTTCAAAATTCTATACTGATTTGAAGTGGGCCTAATTCTTTCATTTTGCCTGACATGAAGATTATGTCTTGTAAAGATGCTAGAATTAATAGATGCAGTGAAGAAGCAGGAAAATATCTATTCAGAAAACTTATTGATAATATTTGTGACAAATTTTCTTCGTAATTTATGGTCGACAAATAATTTTTTACATAACTCTGAGACCACAGTAACGATTTTTTGAACAGCAAATAAGATTTCGATTACCAACTTTGTTCTCACCATGTCTGCCATTTCAAAATAAATGCACATAGTAAGCTCAAAGTTCTGTCCAAAGCTGGATTTTTTTCAAATCTTCTGGACAGTTGTTCGTTGTTCACTAATTTTTTTGGAAACTTTTTCGCCGATACCTTTCCCGGTGTTTTGGAAGGAAACTCATTTTTTATGTTATTATAATAGAAGACCAATTTTCGGGTCAAAAAAAATTATGTTTGGCTCAACACGTATTCTTGTTGATTAAATTCTTGTTGAGATTCTGCCTTTACCTATATAAAAAGTGTGGATTTAATTACTAGCTTTTTCGAAATTCGAATAAAATTTTTCTTTGGTTGCTAATTGTTGCCTCTAAATTTGACTATGCTACTTCTTATTTATGAGTTTATTTTTATTTTTGTTTTTATAACGAATTCTATTGTTGCTAAGATTGAAGCTTTCGCTAGGAATATCGAATACATAAATTACAGTCCGTCGCATCAGTTTTAGAAGTTACATCTGAAAACCTATATTCAGCTTAATGTGTGATTCACGTCAAGTTGTGTGTGTGAGAGTAATTCCATGATCTGAAAGTCTGAAATTATGAGCGTCACAAGCATTTTTTAGCCGTAGCTATACTTTATTGACCAAGCCCTCTTTTACTGTGTTTTTCAGCTTCTGAATCATAAATATCATACTTTACGCCAAAGTATGGCACGCATCCGCGAAGAAATTGACAACGTCAAGAAATCGATAGATTATTTAAAATCGTACGATTTGTCCAGAATCGATATTTGCGATTCTGACACCGTTTCCGATCTCCAAGCTAAAATAAGTAAAATCGATCAAAAATTAACCCACGGAACTACGAAAAAATTGATCGAAGACGCTCAAAAATTGATCGATACGACTTTCGGTGATCAGCACATTGGATCGAAGATGATTTTTGAAAAAGGATATGAACGTTTACAGGAAAGATTTAGGCGATTTCTGTCTAATTTTAGGACAGAAACGCGATATTTTATTCCAAAATATAACTTTGGCCGAACGTTGTATGAGCCTGCGAAAAAAATTTGAAACAAAAATTGGACGACGTCGAAAAAACTATACCGACATTCTCACTTTCAAAATTGAAGAATTTAGATTCGAAAATCGACACTTTGCATGAATTTAAAATTTATGAAAAATCGCTTAAATCGATGAACATAGAATACATAGAACCGTTGCAAAAGATTCTGAACCATTTGGAATTGACGATATATAGAAAACCGTTAAAAGAACTGTTCTCGAGGGTGGCAAGATATGATTCATAGTTGCTGGGTAAGAAAAAATAAGAAAATAAAAAAGCAAAGAGCACAATTATAGAGAGTGAGTCAAAAACAAAGCAATCAAGAAAGAAAAGACTAAAAAAAGAAATAACAGAGTTAGGTTTAGATGAAAAATAAAAGAATTAGCGTAGAAACAAAAAATACAGGAAACAAAACAAACACTGAATATATAAATGCACGGAGAACAAAATTGAGCAAACCAAAGAATGTACAAAATCGGAAAATGCAATGGACAAAGATATAGAAATATTGGCAAAAAAACAGAAGTACTAAAAAATATTAAGTAGAGACATGGAAACAATAAATGAATGGGATGGTAAAAAAAGTATATAACGAGGAAAAATAAAGCCATCACAAGAGAAATCAAAGACAAAATTCCAAGGGAAAAAAATTTGAGACGAAAACTATAAAAGGGTATGTATAGGGAAAATGGAAGAAACAAAAGCAGAAAGCGGGGAAGTAAAAAGTTACAAAAGACTAGATCGAAGCAAAAGATGAACGGTAAAAGGGCGAATAATCCAGAAAAAGAAAATAAGCAGAAATGAAACACCAGGAAAAAAGCATATGTAAAAATGAAAGAATATACCATAAGAAATCAGAGAAAGAGAAAAAGTATGCCAAACGAACATTCATAAGAAACAGAATGTATGTAAGAAAAAGGAAGACTGTAACAGAAAGAACGAAGGACGGAAGAGGAGTAGTAAAGAAGAGGAAAACTGACGACAATGGAAGAATGTCGAGAGGAAAATGGTGTTTCAAGTTGTGCATTTCAGGAGAATATCATGAAGCTCACTCACAGCGTTATGGAGGAACAATCGAGGAATAATCTCAGATCGGAAATTCTAGAGTGGATCGATAATACGAAACAAGTCGTTGACGAAAGTACTGATGAATTGCGGGTCGATTGCTTGGAAGATTTGACACGTTTATATGAAAATTCTAAAGTCAAATAGCGTTGAAAATTTTTTTTCGAAACTAGATTTTCAGCTTCTGCTTCAATTAAGGATTTATTAGAAATTTTGAAACGAAAACGTCAAGAAATAATAATCGAATTTGAAGCTGATGAACGATCGACCATGGAAAAGATGTTGACCAATTTGCAAGAAATTTTGAAAAATTATTCGGAAAAATTACATTCGATAATTATTTTGTGGTCGGACTTTGACGTTCGATTAGAATATCAGAAGTCATTTTCAAACTACTGTGATAGGACCTTGAGCGAAATAATGACAAATAATTGTTTGAACGAGCGGGAAATCGCTTTCCAGGTCATTTTTTCTTAGATTATAATTAAATATTAGTGTAATGTAGAATCGTGGTATGAGCAAAAATCGGAATCTTTCAAAAATTCGACTTCTCCGAGTTCATAATTGGAATCGGATTATTGCGTCAATAAAGGATTATGTTCGATTTGGAGGGGAGCAAAGGCATCCAAACGTGAAACTAGAATCCAGGTTACAGGAGCATTACCCGTATTCCTTCATTTTATATTATTCCAATATTCGTGCCTTTGTCAAGTTTAAAGTTTCAGCATTTTTAATCTTCTGTTTTTCTGCTGGTCTTCCACAAATTTCTGAGCCTGAGCCTTAGTCAAGAAATTGAGGAAAAATGAAATACTATTTTACACTAAACGTGACTAAAACGTGAAACGTGACGTCATATAGGGCTGGAAATTGGTAAGTCCTCAATTTTTTGAGTAAAAAATGAGTAAAAAAAGCTCTACGCAAACGGCTTTGGCGACAGCACTCATTTTCGTCATTTTTAATTTTACAGGCATTTTTATAGAAAAAACAAACTATAGTATCAATACAAAAATGAAACTTTTTTCAGGAGTTGAGAAGTGCCATGAAAACAAAGACGGGAGACCTGAAGAATCTGCAAGAGGAAGCGCAATCAATCAGTGAAATGACCGGATCGTTTAATTTGGTTCACGTTTTATGTTCCATTGTTAATAACAGGAACGATATGGTTGATCTCATTGAGGTACACCAATAACATAATATCAAAATAATATATATTATTTAATCCTTTCTTGATACGCATTTTTTTAGGTGGAAGTCAATCGAATTTACTGCTTCCAATTGCTCAAGAGTAAAATTGTTTCGTTGCGGAACCGCATTGGCATAACCATCAATAAATTGGAATCAGTCAACAATATGATGATTAGTAGTTCGATTGAACTAGAAGAACAGGAAAATGTGTTGAAGGTTAGAAATATTGATTCTATCTGATTGATCATATATGTGTATCTGTGTAGCCTGAATTTATGCTATTGATAAATTTTATGAAAAACTATATGTTTAGAAAAGATGTGAATTTTAGAATCATTTATCATTATTGAATAGTTGAAACAAGATTGATGCTAATTATTGTCAATTTAGAAATACATATCAGACTATGTCTGATCATTTTTGTGAAATACAGTACATTTCTTTCGTAGAATGCAGAAAGAAGGATTTGACTTCTGAGGACACTATAGTCTTTCATTTAAAATAAGAAGTGGAAAGCAAGTAATATTTAATTTTTTGCCCTTTTCTGCCGAACCATACTTCGCATAATACTGGAACTTCGTGAGTCCACTGCACTAACCTTCAGCGATATTTCGAGAAAAAAAATTTCAGTAAAAGCCGTGTGTTCAATTTTGGCGATATTTTTGATTTTTGTCATTTTTATATTGTCAAGTATCTCATAAAAAATAGACTATAGATTTCGTCAAGTGAACGGAAAGTTGAACAGTTGAATATGGTTGGTTCAAGAAAGATTCATGGGGCATAGTATCACGTGTTAAATTTTCATGCACCAACCTTTGACACAAATGAACCTTGTCTCTGGGGGTCAAGTTCTCCAAATGATGATCAGTTTAACCGTCTCTTAGATCTACTCTAGAATCACTTACCGGTTGATTACCAAAATTCAAATGGGCGCTCATCCTATTGATTACGCACAAAATTAATGTTTCAATAATTTAGACTTTAGGTAATCAGCCTCAGATATTTTATACTGTTTATCCAATTGAAATTAGAAAACTTTTTTATCTCGTTTCGATTTCAAACGTGTTTTCATTGAAATGTCGAGTTCACAATTAGATGTGATTTCAGGGTTAACGATCGAATTTTGATCGTTTAGCATTGTTGAAACTACTACACATCAGACATGCACGGCGAGAAATTTGTAGGGGGAGAGTCCTCGGACTTTTTGGGGGTGGTTGAGTTAAAACAACAAAAAAAAGCTTCACAAGCATATTTTTCATACAAAATATGCATAAAAAATCAAAAAAATTATCTTCGAAAAAGTTCAGGGGAGTGTTTGACGACCTTTTTCGGGCCAGGAGGGTGTCCAGGATCCCAGATAAGAGGGTTTATCCCCCCTGCCTGGCAGGTATAAATACAGTAATCTTGGTGCTTACTCCGAAAAAACAGAAACACAATATTTCAGAGTGGTAACACAATGCGGAGCGCAAATGACAATTCTTCTTGCTGTTTACTGTACTTTTATGATTATCGTTCTGACGTGAGAGAGGTCTCCAAGTGAAAATTCTAAAACCATACGCTTTATAGTGTATTCGATAGGAAACACCAACCTGAGTAATGCTAGGCCCTGTTCAGAAGTAAAAAATCCTAGGATTTTTGTCGGCGACAGTCCGCGAGAATAGACAATTTACAGAAAGCCCAATTCAAAAGTTAAAAAAAAATCCTGGGATTTTTGTCACCGGCAATCGGCGAGAGTCGGCGACTGCACTTCTGAATTAGGCTTTCCACTGACCATTTTTGCCTAAAGACTTTGCAGTGAGATTTGCATAAATGTGCTGAACAACGAAATGTTACTATACCTAATCTCAGGAACTATAACAGATGGAAACAAAATGAACAAAATGGAAAATAACATTCAATAAAGCTCATGTGACATAAAAAATGTTTCGCACAGGAAGATGACTGATCCGCACCATTTCTGATCCCTGAGCTTTTGAAACTTCATCAAAGTTCAGAAATGTATGAATTCAGAGGGTATTGGAGATGAATTCTTCTTATGAACATGATTGTAGTGCTCACAATTATCTTTTATTGCATGTCTCAGCATACTTTTACGTTTACCGGGTTGTAGCGGGTGTACTTTTACCGTTTTACCGTTTACCGTTTACCGGGTTTACCGGGTGTACTTTTACCGTTTTATCGTTATTACCGGGTGTAGCGAAGTCAACACTGAAATAACATTTATGAAAATTTAATTGTAAATATAACATGTGGGCAAAAAAGATTAGTTTAACGTTATTCGCATGCTCATATTTTTCATACATGTCAACATTAGGTAAATAACACATGAAGACTTTTCCTCGAGAGGTAGAATCTGAGTTTAAAGGAAAAAATGATGATGCCAGTAAGCACATGCGTTGAAGTAATAGACATGAG